>JAEQML010075305.1:0-13891 GCA_016904865.1 Pissodes strobi
TCAGTTTTAGTGCATGTTGCCGAAGGTTCCAAACCCCAACATAGTACTATCTATAACTAATAAAAAATAAATACAAAATAATAAACCATTCCCAAGGAGCAATTAGCGACTCATTATGGACTAAGTGTCGACACTGTGTGTGTGTATATTTGGGCACGACACATTTTTAAGGCACAATGTCGAGCTCTGAACCATTATATGTGGGCAATTAGACCAAAATGGTGATCAAAATGAGTACCAAATAATGCCCAAAATATACCCAAAACTTAGTCGAAGATATGCCTTACTTTTTGCTAAAATGTGTCCCGAGTGTTTCTATTTTGTTCCAAAAATGATTATGTTGTGTTTCCATTATGTTTCTAAAAGTGAACTTAAATATGCCTAATGTTTACCCGTCTTGTTTCCAAAATATTACTGTGACTTGTTTATAGTTCAAAATCGACACACATTTTTCCAAATTGTGGCGAAAATATTATTTGGGTGTTCATTGTGTATCAAAATAAACTCAAATAGACACAAATTATATTTGTACTTGAAACGTTCTGGGCTGGGCATTTCTGGGTATATCCATTGATTTGTATAGGAGTGGATAAGCAATAGCCGCCTGTCGCACTATTCAAAAGTGGCAACCTATGGGCGAAAAAAACAGGTTTCTGCGCATGACAAAAACGTAAACAAAGAAGATACCGTTTTGTCATGCGCACAAACACTTGCCGTCTCAGCAGGCGTCGGTCCGGATCGAACTTGGCTTTTGTCTTTGACGTGTTTTCGTTTTGATGGCGCGGCGTTTTGAGTTAATAATTCGAGTTTTTACTTTCTTTGGACTTAGTGTCTGTAGTTGCTTAATTAGTTTTAGTTTAGTGGTTCACGTTTGTGCTTTGTGCGTACCCTATTTTGATTTTAATTTTAATTGAACAATACGCACATAAACAATGGGCGATGCTACCAAAATAGAATCCCGAAAGTGTATGGTTGTGTTTTGTAGTAGTAGAGGCAAAATACCCGGGATTTCCTATTTCAAGTAAGTCTAATTATTATAAGTATTACTTATTTATACCTTATTGTTTGTTTCACTATGCTAACTGGGGCCCATTTCACAATCGGCAAGACTCCTCTACCGAATATTTGATGAAATAATCACTTTCGAAGTCCGGGCCTGCCTATTTACCTTCACGGTGCAACAGCTAGCTCCTACTAATTTTCTAATGCGCAAGTCCAAATAGAAATCTCTTTGTTTATATTTCGCGGTCGTAAATTTGCCATGTTTGGTCTGTTTATTGCTTATCCACTTCTATACAAATCAATGGGTATATCGTGGACACGTAATTAAAGGAGTTTATTTGTCTCGAATTCATCTGCAGATGCGAACTTACATATTGTCATTGTATTTCTGTTGGGTCGTATATAAAATGGTCGTAATTATATAATGGGCATTTTCCGTGTACGTGACTTTAAATTGTATTGATAATAGTTGGCACATTACCTCTAAAAAACAAACGGGCTTACAAAATATTTTTAACTTATTATTTTTTTCTTATTTTTATAAATTAATTTTTTTTTCTGAATTTTTAACAAGAGTAGATTCCAATATATTTATCATGATTTAGGGCAGCACACTTATTACGTTTCACTCTAAATAGTGCCAAAAACTTGCTAAGTTGAAGAAGAAACTTTTTCCGCCATTTTTTTCAGCGGCCATGCCGGATTTTTTTTAACAAAACATGGCGCATTTATGTATTGTGTCCAATTAGAAACATGTTTCCGGTATTTGAATAAATTTCTTTCAAAAATTGTCTATAGTGACACATAAGAACCGGAATGAAACCATCGGGAAACAATTTAGACATACGTTTCCAATAATCGATCAAGATTTTGCTATAATGTGATGTGACTATATGGCCACGCCACGCAGTTACATTTTGGTAACCTGTAAGCATAGATAAAAGAATATATATTTAAAAAAAACCTGTAAGGCAGCCGCGTTTATTATATGCGCAAAATGTGCCTATGTCAGAGTACAAATAATATCGAGTAGATTCACTCAGCAAAAATCGTTTCATGTTTTTGGATCAAAGGCAAAAGCCGCAGCACGGTAAAAAATTAGTTTTTTACTCTACCTGCAGCAGCGAGCAGTCTGTGAGGGGAGATTCAAAAAGTATTAGCTGATGCAAAATTATTTTCTCGGTTATTATTTGATACACGATATTTCAAAGAGCGATTAAGGTAATTTTTAATACGTGATTCAAATGAATAAAACTATTTAATAAAGTTACACAAAATAGTAACCTATACTAAATTCAAAAACATTACATATAAAGGTAATACCAATTAAAATAATTTATTTGACAGTTTGTAACTTGATTTATCTATTAAAACACGTATAAAACAGAAGGTTCAAAGTACCTGACTAATATTGTGGGAATTTAAATACAAAAAAAAGGCAAGAAAAAAGGACATATTAAGCTAGTAAACTAAATTTATAGCTTCTTAAAGGTCTTAACAATTCATTACTCGCGCTACGAGTATTTCTCTCACATTTTCTGCGAAATCGTCAGTTTTCGGAGATGGCTTTGCGAGCTGTCCTCCACTCTAGCTGACTTATTTGGCGTCCTCTTTAACATGGCCAATTAACCGGGTGCATTTCTCAAGTGATTGGCTGCATTTGTGAGAATTTTTCTTGAAAATGTTTCTGTTTTCCTGTTATGGGGCATCAAATTGCAAAAAAGTGCATGCTACATTTGCCACACATGATGTCATATGCGTGATGAACTAGGTACTAACCCAAACTAACCAAAAGTAATCAAAAGCACCAAAAAGAACTAAAATGTATCGGAACAGATTAAAAAAATTAAAGCAAGTTAAGACTAACTCAAATTAACCGAACTTTTGCAGCTAACCAAAACTAACCAAATACATTAAAATTGGTTATAACGTATCGGATCCGGTTCAAATTACTAAAATAAATTGGAACTAACTGAAACTATCCGAAAGTTGATTGAACAACTAACCAAAAGCATCAAAAAGGGCTAAACCGTATCGGGCAAATTACAAATATTAAAGTAAGATAAAATTAACTTAAATGAACCGAATTTTGGCGACTAACCGAAACTAACCGAAAACATTAAATTTGATTCTAACGTATCGAAGTCGGTTCAAGTGACTAAAATAAGTTAAAACTAACTGAAATTAACTGAAAGTTTATTGAGCGACTAACCAAAACTACCCAATAGCACTAAAAATGGCTACGGTGTATCGGATTAGTTTAAAACATTAAAGTAAGTTAAAACTAACCCAAATTAACCGAATTTTGGTGACTAACCAAAATTAACCAAAAACGAAAAAATTGGTTATAACGTGTACCAGCATCGGCACCGGTTCAATAAGCTAATTGAAATTAACCGAAAGTTGATTGAACGACTAACCAAAATTAACCGAAAATAACAAAAAGTACCAAAAAATGCTAAAACGTATCGGAACAGATTAAAAATATTAAAGTAAGTTAAAAAAAAATAAACCAAACTAACTGAATATTAGCGACTAACCAAAAACATCAAAATTGGTTAAACGTATCGGAACCGGTTCAAAGGACTAAAATAGATTAAAACTAACTGAAACTAACCGACAGTTGATTGAGTGACCAAACAAAATTAACTAAAAGTAACCAAAAGCATCAAAACGTGCTAAAATAGGTTACACAAATTAAAGTAAGTTAAAACTAACCAAAACAAACTGAATGTTCGTGGCCAACCAAAACTAACTAAGCATAAGATTTTATTATAACGTATCGGAGCCGGTTCAGAATACCTCTGTGGTTTCATGCGAGTGATTTTTCAAGATCGTGTCACGACACGGAAATTTTTCCTGAACGTCACGAGTCGGTTTATGAAAAATTGATTATAACGTATCGGAACCGGCTCAAACAAGTAAAATAAGTTGAGACCAAGCGAAACTAACAGAAAGTGATTGGACGACTAACCAAACTAACCGAATCTATTAAAATTGATTATAACGTTTCGGAACCGGCTCAAATGAATAAAATAAGTAATACCACAGATCTATATAGCTACGCAACAGATACCTCTTCCACTGCTTTTTGCGCGGGGCCAAAAATGTTCACCGGCTTTCGCGAGCGGGTGAACCAGTCGTCTAGGAACGGATCGGTGTTGCCAAGTTATCATGTCGAACAATATTTCTGCTGACCTTTTGACCCGCTCAAATCATCGAGTTTTATTATTAATATTTATGTATCAAATTAACACAAATTTATTTTTTTTTGAAAAATACGATTTTTACATTTTTTATTAAGTATGATAGTTTATTAATGAAACGGCAATTTAAATGAACAAATTTATAATACTGATAGTAGAGTTTAAAACGAAATTAAATGGTACTTTGACATGTCGATAAACATTTCAAAAATTCCTTTGATCTTCGAAACAAAAACCTGCGTGATAATATTATTACTTAATACAAATAAGAGATATTACAGTATAAGTTAACAAAATTTGTAATGACCTTTTACACCGATATTTAAGGTGAGTTTTAGCCCATGTTCAAGCACACCATTCACCGAATCTGATAATGAACTTTAATTTGACATAATATATCATACGATTGCCAAGAAAATGAGTAATACCATAACGTGATATGAAAGGTAAACTGCAGTTCGCGTCTTGGCAACACGGAGGAGCAAAACACGTCTAAATAGGAAAATATTTAAGTTTATTACATTATTGGCGAGCGACACTTTTAATACCGGAGTAGGCATCTGTTGCGTAGCTATATAGATCTGTGGTAATACTAGGTAACCGAAAGTTGATTGAACGACTAACCAAAACTCACCCAATCCATTAACCATTGATTATAACGTATCAGAATCGGTTCAAATGACTTACATAAGTTGATACTGAGTGAAACTAACTGCGCTAGATCGGGGATTAAGAGACGGATCGAATTCATTTTTTTTTGTAAAAACTAGTCGAGTTGCATACCGTTAGATTTCTTCCACTGTTCACATCTGAAACAAAAATCGAATGTGGAATTGTATAATATAATAAACTAAGCCGAAAATCAAATTATATACCTTACAGCCGTAACTTCTTAACAATAGTCTAAAACCAGCTTAATTTATTGAAAAATTCACAGTCCTTCGCAAAGATGTAACCGGGAGGACATTGAAAATGATGAATAAAAACGCAAACATGTGATTTGTGTAATTCGAATAGTTTTTAAAAGCAGAGTTTAAAAAGTAAAAATACAAACACGAGTGTAAAATATATTTAATTAAGGAAATGCCTTATATGCTTTATAACTTTTTTTAACATAATTATAAAAAAAATGAAAATAGGTGCCGATATGAAGACCTAAAAGATTACCCTCCACTTGTAGATAGGAAAATCTATTAATATATAACTAGCCATGACGTTGCTGTAGATAATATTTCTAACCTGTTCCGAATTGTTTTAGACCGTTTTTGCGCTTTTGGTTACTTTTAGTTAGTTTTGGTTAGCCGTTTAATTAACTTTCGGTTAGTCTCAGTTAGATCCAATTTAGTCATTTGAACCGACTCCGATACGTTATAATCAAATTTAGTGTTTTTCGTTACTTTTGGTTAGTCGCCAAAGTTCTGCTCGTTTTGGTTAGTTTTAACTTATTTTAATTTTTGTAACCTATTCCGATAAGTTTTAGTGCTTTTGTTACTTTTGATTAGTTTTGGTTAGTCATTCTGTTAGTTTTAGTTGGTTTTTATTTATTTGAGAATTTGAACCGGTTCCCATACGTTACGAGTATAAATAATTTTAATGTTTTTGGTTAATTTTAGTTAGTCGCCGAAATACGGCTAATTAAAGTGAGTTTCAACTTACTTTAATATTTTTAATCTGTTTTGATTTATGTTTTCGCTTTTTTGGTTACTTTTTGTTAGTTTTGTTAAGTCGTTCAATCAACTTTCGGTTAATTTCAGTTAGTTTCAATTTATTATAGTCAGTTGAACCGGTTCCAATACGTTATTACCAATTTTACTGTTTTTGGCTAGCTTAGGTTAGTCGCCAAAATTCGGTTAATTTGGGTTAATTTTATCTTACTCCAATATTTTTAATCTATTACGATACGTTTTAGCCGGTTTCGGTGCTTTTAGTTACTTTTGGTTAGTCATTCAATCAGCTTTCGTTTATTTTCAGTTAGCTCCAATTTATTTTACTCATTTGAAGCGGTTCCGATACATTATAACCAATTTAAATGTTTTTGGTTAAATTATGTCAGTCGCCAAAATTAGGTTAATTTGGGTTAGTTTCAACTAACTTTAATATTTTTAATCTGTTCCGATACGTTTAAGCCCTTAGTGCTTTTGGTTACTTTCTCTAGTTTTGATTAGTCGTGCAATCAACTTTCTGTTAATTACAGTTAGTTTCAATTTACATTTGAACCGGTTCCGATACTTTATAACCAATTTTAATGTTTTTGGTTAGTCGCTAAAATTCGGTTACTTTGGGTTAGTTTCAACTTACTTTAATATTTTTAATCTGTTCCGATACGTTTTAGCCCTTTTTGGTGCTTTTAGTTACTTTTGGTTAGTTTTTCAATCAACTTTCGGTTACTTTCAGTTAGTTCCAATTTACTTTAGCCATTTGAATCGGTTCCGATACATTATAATCAAATTTAATGTTTTTGGTTTATTTTGGTTAGTCGTTAAAATTCCGTTCGTTTTGGTTAGTTTTAACTTAATTTAATTTTTGTAACCTGTACCGGTACGTTTAAGCCCGTATTGCTTACTTTTGGCGAGTTCTGGTTAGTCATTCAATCAACTTTCGGTTAGTTTCAGTTAGTTCCAATTTATTTTAGTTATTTTAATCGATTCCGATACCATAAATCAAATTTAAGTTTAAGTAAATAAACTACCATCGTATGATGTCATGTGTCAAATGTAGCATGTATTTTTTCAAGATTTGAGGCCCTATACCTACTAGGATAATAGAAACATTTTCAATGTTAAAATATAAGAGTTGCTTTAAAAACACAGAAGATCATGTGAAAAATTCGCAATTATTGAATCATTGAACGGGGAAGTCAAAAAATTCAAAGAGGAAGAGCATAACAGGCAACAGCAGGCTCTAACTTATACTGAAGAAATAGACAAGTTCAAAGAGGATCTTTTAGAATCAGAGATACTAAATAGACAAATGATTTCTTCAATTAGAATATTAGAAGATGAAAAGAATACCTTGGAGTCAAACCTAAGAATGAGCGAAACAGATATTTTTGAACTTAGGTCAAGATTGAATGAGGATGGCAATATCATCAGCGTCCAGGAACTTCAGATAAACACTCTTAAAAAAAGTTTAGAACGGAGCATGAACGTCAAGAGCCCAACATTAGGTGAAGAATTGTCAACTATCATCAGTAATTCTGAAAAAGTGGACAAATCGGTTCAGGTTGATTATTCCACTGTTCCTGACAATGATGAAAAGAAAATAATTCAACCCACTCTGCCTAGTGATCAGCCTGTGAGTAGAGTTTTAGTGTTGTCTGATGACCATGGAAGAAATTTGAACACTACTCTGAATTTTTGCTTTTCTAAATACTCTACAGTAGACTTTAAGATTGAACATATTTTTAAGCCAGGTGCTAGTCTAGACAATATTGTTTGTAACTTGCGGTCGCAGGTACAAAATTTTACATCTAAGGATTACGTAGTGATAATGGGTGGATCAAATGATTTTTGTAACGATAAAATTCCGGCTTGTAAAGTCATACAAAATATCATTGAGGAATGTCCTCATACAAACTTAATTTTCTTATCCGTACCTTACGTTTTTTCACATAAAACCAATTTAAAAATCTACAGATTTAACAATAGAATTTACAAGTTTTTTCTCAGAATCAATTCTACTTCTGAAAATCTAGTGCTTTTTTTTGATAGTAATTTGGCAAGTGGATTAAAAATGAGAACTAGGGAGCTATCTTTCAAATTGTTATCTTGCATCCTAGACTACTATAACTTTGGTAAACAAAAAAATCTGATTTTTATAAAACCGACTCAACTAAATTTAGATATTAATGAATTTGAGGACGGGCTCAATGCAGTTCATAGTGATTGTGATCCTGTGCATTCTGATGGAGGCAACTCAGCCTCGCTCACTGAGGACAGTTTCATTTTGGCGCATGCTTCGCAGGATGTACAGGATGGCAACGTGGCGGGCCAGGAGAATGATGTAAGTTCAGGTATGTGTAGTGATTCTTTTTTATAACTGCATCCCCTGTGTCAAAAATTGCAAAGGGTTGTAAACGCTTAACCTTATTTTTGCAGAATGTTCAATCACTGAGAAATAAATGTGATGAATTATACATCCTGTTAGAGGCGAATAATTTTCCTGACTTAGTTTTAATCACCGAGCACTGGCTAAAACCGGGTGAATGTTTTCTCGTGCCAGATTATAAACCAATTTCCTTATTTTGTAGAGAAGAATCCATTCATGGCGGTACTCTTATTTTATCCAAAGGAAGTTACAGTTTTCAAAAAATTGATAAATATAATAATTTACTTATGGAAAAAACCTTTGAATTTTCATTATGCTTTTGCAAACAATATAATTTGTATGTTTTATGTGCATATCGTTCACCTGCAGGTAATGTGTATGAATTTTTAAATAAACTAGATTCTTTATTGTGCGATGTTCCCCCAAATTCTAAATTGGTGTTGGCGGGGGACATCAATATCGACTATAGTGACAGGGATTCAGCAAGCACTATTCATCTTATAAATCTATTGACAGCTTACGGCTTGCAGATGCATGTACAGTCTCCCACCCGCTTTTGTAATTCAACCGCCACGACGATTGACTATATGTGTTCAAACTGTGATAGCCCATATTGTTCAGTGATGAGCTCTGGAATATCTGATCATGAAGCCGTTAATTGTAGTTTAATTTTTGATCGTTTTGAGTCAGGCAGGAAGCGTAGGCATGGACGTATATTTAATGAAGCTGCTTTTCTGGACTTTCAACATTTTTGTCAGAGTGTAAATTGGGGTTCTATACACCTGTCGGATGAACCTATTGCTTTGTTTCATTCTCTTTTGCTTGCACAGTTTAACAGAGCGTTTCCTCTTAAATGGATTAAAATTAGATCTAAAAAGCGTAATTCTTGGCTTACAAAGGGTCTAAGAGTCTCGGCAGGAAATTTACGGTCCTTGACCTACATTAGAAAGTTTTGTAGGGACCCCAGGTTCACTGCATATTGCAACAGATATCGTAACACTTATCGCAGGCTTCTAAGTACTGCAAAAAATTTATACTACGAAAGGAAACTTACATATTCTACGAATATTCAAAAGGATAGCTGGGCAATGGTTAATGAATTTCGTAATAAACGCAAACATACTGATGATGATATTAGTGTAGATCCAGATACTTTTAATGAGTATTATTGTAACATTGCAGGCAACTTAACTAGTAGAATTGCGCCTTCTACTGATCCCCTTGATTACTTGAAGGATGTTAATATACCTGGTTCCTTTTGCTTTTTTCCTACAAATCCTCAAGACATAAAGGATGCCCTCCTTGAAATAAAGAATAAAAAATCCTCTGGAGATGACGACATTTCGTCCGAGGTAATAATGAAGTTACCCTTCAGTGCACTGAGTGCTCTGTCTGAGGCCATTAATCATAGTTGGTCTGAGGGGCTTTTCCCCTCTTGTTTAAAGTCATCTGTTGTGATTCCTCTTCATAAGGGAGGTGATTTGAATGAGCCATCTAGCTTCAGACCTATCTCCTTGTTGCCTAGTCTCTCTAAGGTTATCGAAAAAATTGTCAAGAAAAGAGTATGGAATTATTTACTGGCACATAATATAATAACATGTGATCAGTTTGGTTTTCAGAAGGCAAAGGGTACTCTTGACGCCATCTTCAGTTTCTTGGAGAGAGTGTATCTTGGACTTAATGGTGGTGAGGCCACTGCGGCAGTGTTCTGTGATTTGTCCAAGGCTTTTGACTGCGTGGATCACAGAATACTGTTGCGGAAGCTCCAGCGATATGGTTTTAGGGGATCGACTCTTGGTTGGTTTTGTTCATACCTTGAGGGCCGTACTCAGGTGGTTCGTAGTGGTGGCGCAAGGTCATCGTCGTTGCAGATTACGTGTGGAGTTCCTCAGGGGTCGGTCTTGGGACCTTTATTATTTTTGATTTATGTTAATGACATAGTGCACATCAACATATCTGGAACATTCACCCTATTTGCTGATGACACTTCTGTTCTATGGCACAGCAGGGATGCCCAAAGTTTAAGGCAACAAATATCTGAGGACCTTATTGAAATAAAAGAATGGTGTGATGCCAATCTGCTTACTTTTAATGTTGCAAAAACAAACATCATAGGCTTTAAATGTGACATGCAGGGGATGAATTTGGCCACGGAACCTCTTCAAGAAAATACTTCAACAAAGTTTCTGGGAATTTTCATTGATGGCGAACTTAAATTCGAGAGTCATATAATGAGCCTGAGTACAAAACTGTCATCTGCGTGTTTTGCCATTCGTACCGTAAGAGCAGAACTTGGCCCGACAATTGCTCGAACAGTCTATTTTGCATTATTTGAGTCTCGTCTTAGGTATGGTATTGCATTCTGGGGGGCAACTACCAAGTGCTTGCTGAGTCTAATAATTGTTTTACAAAAGAAGGCGGTTCGCTTCATTGCAAATGTTCATCAAAGGGAACCTTGCAGACCGCACTTTCGAGCTCTCCAAATTTTAACTATGACATCCTTGTTTATTCTTGAAATTACAACTTTAATTTTTAAAAATTACCATAACATTCGTGGTGAATCGCAGCGCACAACCCGACAGACTTTGCATGTACCCCTGCCAATACCAAAATCTGAATTAACAAAGAAGTCAATATTTTATGAAGGCAGAAAGATTTTTAATATTTTACCTGACAGGATAAAATCATTAAGTTCCTTAAAACTGTTCAAAAAAAACCTGAAAAAAATCCTGTTGGATAAAGCTTACTATGACATGCGTGAGTTTTATGATGACCCGCCATTGTAACTGTATTGTCTCTGGAACATGTTGTTATTGTGGTTTTTTGTGTATGCATATGACACATAATCTTTGTATACTGACAGCATACTCTAGTTGCACACTAGTTTGTACTTTGTTTTTTTTTTTGCTATTTGGTCTGTGGTGTAAATGTGTATATCGTACTTCTTGTTCTTTATACTTTTTGTGATTGTTTTACTCCGTACTTTGTAATTTCGGGTACAGTGTACTTACTATTTTATTATGTTGTACATTAGGATAGCAAGCTTTGTCGCTGAAATACTTATTTCATGACAATAAAGTATTTTTTGATTTGATGATTTGATTTGATTAAAACATAAACGGATTTTTGTTCACGCTAGTGGTGACGGGCATTTTATTTTTGCCGTACTTGTTTTATTTTCTCACTATTGTCTTTATCCAAATTTAGGTAAATAACAGAATTTTAATAAAGACATATTTTTTAAACCGATTATACGTGTAATTGAAAAACTGCATATTATTAAAAAATTATTATAAATCTCACCTGATAGGGTCTTTGGGGCATCTAAAAAATGATAATCCTTCACCCACTTTTATAATGCAATTATCCGCACAACAATATCTCGTCATTGTAGCGATCTTAATAATTATTTAATTCAACGCGACCCAACAGTACAGAATATCAAAGCGCAGGGCCGTTCTTAGCCACTTGGCCGCCTTTGTGCATGCATCAAAATTGCCGCCCTATTAATAAAAAAGTTAAATTTTTCCAACCAAAAATATTTTATTAAATATTACATAACAGATAACAAAAATATAAAAATAAATTAAACTAAACAGCAAAACGCAAATATAACAAAATTTCTGCATTTACTTAAGCACTATGTATAAAAAAAAATATTACTCAATATAATAAGTATATAAAATAAGTATATTCTAGAAAAATATTTCTTAGAAAATTTTCTACCAGTGTCATTGGCAGGATATTGTTTTTCTATTTGCTGGGGGTCATTTTAAACTAATAATTAAATTATTCGATATTTTATAATGCTAGGCCAACTGAACGTTCATTAATATCAAAATCGTAAGTTTCAACAACAGTTTCCGATGTTTTTTTACACGGTTGTGAATCAAGATCTGCCAGTTTACTCACACTACAATCTGCAGGTTCACTCACACTGGGCTGCTTTTTCGAAATTTTTGGAATATCACCACTGTCTGCGAAGATGATGACGTTGATGCGTCTGGTTCAATTTTTAAGTATTTTTGCAGAGATCCGCTTAATTTTCTTTCGTTGGCTTCTTTTCCTAATTTTATTTTCCTGTATTGTGAAAGTCGTTTTGTCTTTCTATCGGATTCGGACATCTGAAAGTCAAAGCCACAATTAAGAAAAAATCAAAAAGTACGGAAATCTGAAAGTCAAAGCCACAATTAAGAAAAAAATGAAAAAGTACAAAAATAATTAATCTAAAACGGTAAAGAAGTAAAGCCCGTCCGGTGTACCTATCCTATATTTTTAATTATACAAAGTTATATCCTCGGTTATATCTAATAATGGAAATTTCTTACCTTTTGCAGTAAACTAAACCACCAAGGAAATAGTATCTCTTGATCTAAAAAATCGAAATCGTAAAAATATCACTACTCTTAAACACATCAAATTCTATTTTGGGTGTTGTTGCGTTACTCTTTGGGGCCGTGCCATTTTATCTTTATTTCAATTTTTTTTTAAATTGAATAATAAAAATAAACCCATGTCAACTTGTTGTTTGTTTTTTTGCGAAAAGATGCTTTACCTGTGTCTAACTCGCAGGTTTTGAGTGGAAAATGTTGAATCACGAGCGACGAAGAAGCGAGTGGATTAATTCCATGAACAGGTTAAAGCCTTTTTACCGTCGCATCGTGTATAATATTCAGTTTTACTCCTGAGCTGAAATATGTATTAAATATTGATAAAAAGGAAACAGTTTGATTAATTAATATTGGGAGTCAAATTGGCGTGATCGCTGTACAGTTAACGGTTGTTAAGAATTTTGTTCATAGCAACGCAACTTGTTTTGACTTTTAGCGCTATTAACAAAATTTGAAATTATTCTAAAAAACGTGCGATTTTAATATACAAAAAGAATAGCTTGAAGGAGATGCTTTGCCAGAAGATGTTAAAATTGAATCTGGAGATACGGTGAACAGTGTATTGCCGCAAAAATCGCACCTAAAGTAAGAACAAGACTATAAGAGATGACCTTTCAAAGATGGAAGACCCTGAAAAATGTTGAGTGTCTGAAAATATATGACATATGTATGAGTGGGTAAAATTGACATCTGAGCGGGTAAACATTGTTTAATTTCACTATTTTAAATAAACTGTTACTTTGACAACGAGTTTTGAATCGATAAAATTGCCCAGTTTCCCATCCACGATAAAGGTTTTTTAGGATTGTTTCTATAAAAAAAGAAGATTTTGTGTTTGTTTATTTTCTTTTAATTATAAAAAATTACGCGTTTGGCTGTCTCGGCAGCCCCCTTAATCGGCCGCCTTTGTGCACGCACAACCAGCACACCCCTAAGAACGGCCCTGTCAAAGCGTTTGCACACTGACCGTAAATTCTCCCTCGTATTGTAGCCACCGCTGGCCGCGGATGAGATTAATCCGGATTCGCTTCGAACCTAAAAACTGTCGGCGAAATTGGAAATTTGTCCCTAGTGAACCTACCGTATATACTTATTTATACCGTGCCTATGTTAGCAATGGCCATATATCAGAAAGAATTATGTCTAGAATGCGCCCTGTGTGTATCGAAATGTTTCCATTCGGTCTCGATTTGAACACACACACTACTAATTTTTCTTAACCTCAATTTTATATTATTTGCCGGG
>JAEQML010075306.1:0-13891 GCA_016904865.1 Pissodes strobi
CTGTAATTTTCGCAAGAGCGTTTCATCATAAACAATTTGTTATTGGGCACTAAATCAATCAAGCGAGTGTTTTGATAGGAAAAAAGAGTATCACGGTCGGAAAAACTAGTATTTAGACAAGTGCATTCACAGATGCGTCCGAAAAGTCAGTGAAGTGCCAGAAAATGCTTATCTAAAATATAATAGCAACGATTATACCAGAAAGAAGAAGGGAGGGAAATAATATGACGAACTCTAGAAAAAGCATTAGTTTTAAGCAATTTCTAATTTGGAAAATACGAAAATTCACATGTTCAAAATATTTTTTTTTGTGGTAGTACTTCTTGGATCTATTATATAAGGGTAAACATGCCTTATATATATCTTGTGAAGGAATATGCTATTATGCGTGTAATATGAACACGAAAAAATTTAAAAGAATATCTGTAAGATGCCTTATCAATAAGCAAGAAAAATGATACACCAGTAATTTTATTTTTGCAAAAGTAAACTTTTGGTTTACAATATGACTGTTAACTAAGGATGTATATATTGTGCCGTTTGGTAGAAAGATTTACATTGAAGGGCCACCAATGACATTGAAAGCGTTTTCGATAAAATATTAAATCAGATTTTGCTGGACCATCCGGAAGCAGAAAAACGAAAGTTTTCTATTTCCGGGCACTCCTGCATCTAAGAAGTATATGCCGCTCATAGTGTCATAGAACGACCTTTGAGCAAGTCAGAATATAGTCTCTGAGTGTCTCGAAAACCATACAAAATAATGCAAACGGTTTCCCCAGGGCTATTTCGTTTTCCAACATTAGGACCCATGTCACTGCCAACTCAGAAGTTTGCTATTCTGAGAAAGAAAATATTTTAACTCAGAAATTAACATGTATATATATTCACAAAATCCAGATGAAAAAAAAGGACATAAATAATGGATGAGAATAAGAACAATGTAAACTTGCAGATAATCGATGAGTATCCATTTATAAGTTGCTGAATCTTTTTAATTTAGTTTTGGAGTTATTTTTTAATTTTAGTAAATTTACGTTTTTTCTTTAAATTTCTCGAAATACCAAGAATTTCTTCCTTTTTAATTTCCATCAGTACAGTATTTTATCTTCTTTCAGCAAAAAATAACACCACACATAAGAAAATTAGTGACGCAAGAAGATTGAGCAGTGAGCACCTCGTTAATGGATGCCCACGAAATGAGAGAAATGAAAATAGTCTCACTACAAAAGAGGTGAGGCCTACTAACCCAAAATCCTGAAATTTACAAGGGTTTAAAAAATAATCGAAATTTTATAAACGAAAGGGAATATCCAAAATTTAAGAAGCTATTTTTGCCTATAAACACGAGACTAAAAAAACAACAAATTAAAAAAGTTTACTTAGAAATTCTGGCTACAGAAATACATTTCTCTTTTAAATCCTGTAGGGAATAAGACGTTCCAAACCAAAAAGTCCTGCTTAACAGGTGTTCAGAATTAAATTATATTTTAAATTCTGTAAAACGTGCATCTATCTTTACTCATTTACAAAAGGATTGACTCCAAGGCTTACCTGAAAATTCGGTTGGCTCGGTTGAATTTTCCAGTAGTTTAGCTTAAGTGCTTTTTCTGGGTGGAATCTGCTATTTTCGCTATTCTTTAATCATTTTTATGAGAATTGCGCTTTCCTTAAAGATTAGTTAATGATATGGCGGGTTTTGTTACCATATCATTTTTTTTTTGTAAAAATTTAGGTAATGAAATGAAATTCGCTACTCTTACTATCTTGATAATTATTTTTATGAAAATGGCTGCATTCGTAGTCTTTAATGGCTCGGTCCGTTTGCACCTGCATATCCCAAATGATAGTGACTGCTGGGGTGTCTATCACTGGAGGTGGGACGTGTTTGTACCATTTGTCGTCTACTGGAATGTTGTGATGTTTGCATATATTCCAGTACAGATGAGAAGCAACCTGATTGTGGCGGTCGAGATACGCTTTTTTTTACCAGGATTGGGCAGCCAGAGACAATGTGGTGGATGATGGTTTCCTGGTGTGTACGACAAAGTCTACAAGTTGGGTCTTTGTCAGTCTTCACGATTCTCGTGTTCGTATAATTATTGGTGGCTATGGCCTGCTCCTGGCATGTAGTGATCAGGGCTTCGGTTTCCACTTTCAGGTTTACGTGCGTTAACCATTCCCATGTTTATTATTATTATTATTATTACCATTATCCACGCTAACTCAGCTTTCGCTAGTAACGATTTAGCCTGGTTACTAGGCTGGCGTAACCTGGTGGAAATACAATTCAGTTCCTCCCACTCAGGCTCCGTTCAGGAATTTGCGGGTTATATGGCATGTCTGAAGTATAACTGCCTTTTGAGCGTATCCCATGATGTTCTGGGATAATCCGAGATCCCGAAGATTTTTAGGGAGATTCTTCAAAGTGATCCCTTTAGCCGAAATTACCAGTGGAGTTGTGAAGACTTTAGTCAGCTGCCAGACGTTCTTCAGCTCTACTGCAAGGGTTTCGTATTTTCTGACTTTTCTGTATCGGTTCTTCTGACGTTATGAGATAGCGACACAGCTATGTCAATGATGGTTCCAGTCTTTTTCTCCTTGTCTATGATAACGATGTCCGGCCTGTTGTGGTCCACCATTCTATCCGTTATTATAGGCCTGTCCCAATACAGTATCGCTTAATCTGTTTCCAAGATTGCTTGGGGCTGGTATTTGTAATACGGTGGACATATTTGAAAGCTGTTGGTGGATGATTTTGGGCACTTGATTGTGACGTCCTAGGCATGCGTTATCTGCGAGTGATCTACAGCCTGCGATGATATGCTTTATAGATTCACCCACCGCCTCACACTTTCTACAGTTGTCCCCTACGTTAAGTCCTGCAAGTTCTGATAACCCTGTGCTGGATGACTATGAAGAATTCTACGGTTTATGGGTAGAGGTAATCGGCGCCGAGCTATGCTAGTGAAGTAGGCTTATCGGCGTTGTCCGCTTCTAGACTTCTTGGGAACATACCATGTAAGGCTTGTTCCATCCAGGTGGCTTGATCTGCCTGACTTGAGCTTATGTCGAACTTAATATTGAGGTGATGTAGATTTAGTGGCGTATATCCTCGATCCTCCTGGGCTGCTATTCTCATCAGACCATATTCGGATCTTAGCAATTGTTACCGTATGTTCTTCTCCTGGGTTCTGCATAACTTGTAGATGATCATCATATCTCGACCGCCGCTTGCTCCGGGAAGGTATAGCTTCTTATCCGATGCATTGGTGTGCTGACATCGGAATTTGGTTATCAGTCGCCGGGATAGCCTGTCGAGTCCATTTAGGTCGGCATCAGACCATGCTGTGCGCACTTCTAATCGTGGCGTTTTGTCAGCATTCTATTTGTTTCCACGCCGGTAGAGGCGCGCCTCGCGCCTCGATTTGACATCCCATCCGAAAACGTCAGCCGTCGTCCTTCATTTTCAAATCGTAGCCATACTTGATACTTGATTTGTGTTTCGTTTTTGGTTTTATGTATTTGTGATTTTTCTTGTGTTTATTTGTTAGTGTATGTATTTTAGTATAGAAATACTTATTTTAAAGAGACATAAACAATTAGTGCTAGTGACTTTGATATTTTCCTTGTTTAAAAGGTAAGTTTATTATTTTTAAGGGAAATCCAATATGGCGTATAGTATATCCTATGGATAAAAATAAATAGAACTAAAATTAAATTTAATTAATATACAAAATAGGACGGAATTTATTTGGAAATTGCAAATGCTAAAGGTTTTTAACAACATATACATCCAACAACTCGTTTCATGTCAAAGAAAACCTGTGGAATAGCCAACAATATATGACCTATTGTTAGATTTTCTAAACCAATAATTTTATGTTTTTCTTAGGGGTTCAAATTAGATACCAACAGGTTTCATTCAAATAACTTCTTAGTAAAATAAAACATCTGTGTTTTTATGTAAAATTTCCATTTTGTTTATTAAATGAAACATCTCCTCAAACATTCTGCTTGACCCTACCTGGATGTTGGGTTTCTAACAATATCCGAACTCCCCTTTCATTAATTTTGTTGCTAAGAAGGGTGAAAGTGCGAACTATACACTTTCTTGTAAAATAAATACCCTTTTGTCCCTTTTAAAAGTGGGGGCTTCTTTATAATTTGCATTTGCCTCTACTTAGCAGTGATTACAGCAACTCAAGTGGCGCTTTAGAAAACTAGCCAATTGAATTGAATATCTTTCTGTTGCTTCCCGATGGAATTTAAGTAGAAATACTACATGTGAATAGTAAATTGTCGTTAGAAAATATATAAGATCGGCTTGTCGTACTAGTTTTTTATTTTATTTTTCTTGATTTTGGGCATGCCTTGGGTTAATTTTGGTTAGTTCCTGTTTGTTGAGCCCCCTTCCCCCATGCGTGAAGTGAAATATTACCCCAATGATAAAAAAAATTTGGGTTAAGAGCCGATTTATAGTGGATAAACAACAGCTTGCATGTATTCCCGCGAATATATTCAACTGCCCAATATTCAAAACATATTACAACAATAAGTAAGTCCGGGAACCATTTTCCTTCTTCTTTGAAGCAGGACATTGTCACCCCAATTCACAAGGGGGGATGTCAAGTGGAAAACTACAGACCGATAAGTCTAATTAATGCATTAGCCAAGATTTTCGAATACATTTTATACAGTGATATCTTTAGTCGGATAGAGTTGAGAGTATCACTTAATCAACATGGCTTCATGCCAGATAGGTTGACAATTACACTTATAAGTAGGAGGAATAGGCAGATTGTGATATTTAAATATTATATTTTGAATAACAGAAAGTACAAAGATAGTAACATTATTAAGTATATTGACTTTTGGGTGCCTAAGGTTAACTTAAGAATAAATAATTTTGATTTGTTTTGTGTTCAACCAAGATCAGACTCGCCAGTGTGCAATGAGGTGATCATTGAGAACCCAGACCTTGATCTTTTCAGCATTACCTACGCTCAGCTCAGGAGATTGTTGTCTTTGCTCTTAAGTTTTAATATGTTGTGTGTTTTCTTTCTCTTCCTTCTTTTTTTCTTTGTATTTCTCATTATGTATCAGTCCATTACTTGTAATTACCTGTATAGGTGTTTGTAATGTGTACCGTTAAAATAAAATACAATAATAATGTACATGCCGATGATTGCCGAATGTATGGAAAATTTGTGTAAACTGCTACATAGAGTCAGTTATAATTTGCCTTCTCTTAAGTTTATCTATTACTTCAGAGGTGCTTTAGAGCATACAACAAACATGATTTTATAAAAGTTTTAGGATATTTTATAGGATTTTTAAAAATTTGTATTTACAAATCATGACTATTGGGCAATAGAGAAATATCTCTCAAGAAAAAAACTGTTAAAAAGAACTTTTCATTAAAAAATATATGTTTCTTAAGATTATCCTATTCATACTTCATCATGCTATGCATAATTTGCTGATCAAGATACAAAACGTGCTAGCAGCGCTATATATGCACCAAAATCAATCAAATGTTATATTTAAAAATTGTATTTAAATGGCAGTGGCAATTGATACTTTATTTATTTGTAGGAATATAGTCTTGTCAAATTGCCTCCACTGGGAGAGCACAAGCCAAGATAGCTGTCAAGTCCAAAGTCTCGTCTGTTGTGATTTTAATAAAAATTCATCAAACATGCCATCAATTTATTGCAGTGTAAATAACTGCTGGAAAAGTAAAGGGTCCAAGCATCGTTTTCCTAATCCATTAGGAAATAGGTCTCTTTTTGATAAGTGGGTTAATTTATGTGGAAACAAGCGTTTGATATCTGAAATGACGCCTAGTAAGATATATAGGAATTGCAGAGTTTGTGATCTACATTTTTTGCCAGAAGATTTTGGACCTAATCAGACTCTCAAAAAAGGAGTATTTCCGTCATTGAAACTGCCAGGTAAGATATATTTTTTTAAACAGTATGTAATTTTTTTAAATTTTGATTTCTCTGACTTTATGGTTATACAAAAAATACATTGTGTATAGAGAGTATGTTAATAGAGTGGTTTCCAAAATAAAATGGTGACAATTTTATATCACCACTTTTTGATGGTTCAATTATTACGTCCATTCAGGGGATCACTATACAGGGTTGCTGATATGTATGGAAATGTGTTGATTATTTCCTAAAGTAAAATGATTTTTGTAAAAGATTTACATTTTTTTTCTTACAAATTTTTTTTTATGAATCATAGAGGGTAATACAAAAACCAATGAACCAAAAAATTTACTAATATGTGGGATGTTACATTAAAACAATGTTTAGTTTTAGTGCTCCACTTGTTTTTGTATTACATCTGTAAAATTAATTTATATATATTTTTAAATAGGTTCTACAAAATATTCAAAAAATTTTACATTAAAAATATTTGGCTAGCTGAAATTGTAGCTGTATGCATTTTGGAAAAATTTACTGTTGCCATACATCTCAGTGACCCTGTATAAATTGTGAATGATAATTCCTTTATTTTATTTATATGGATGTTTTTTAGGCCCCTTAAGACCTACTGAAAAAATTACCAACCCCAGTTGTGAAGCTATTCTAATGGACCCAGCCCCAGATACTGCAATTCCGAGTACCAGTAGTCAAGATTTAATCCATTCCGATGTCCATAAAAATGAGATGGACATAGAAATATCCGATGCTAATAAAGCAGATAATGTGGCCAGTAGTAGTAAACAGATCCAGACTACTCCAAAAAGTAAGTAGAAATTGCCAGTTTTTTTTTATGTATACAGCGGGCCGAAAAAGTTTGCAACAAATATTTAAGTATATGTATATTAATTTTCTTATAATGATTGTACAGGTATGGGTCAGATACATATGGAGTTGAAAAAGTACGAAAAGGTAACTTTGAAAATGAAAATAATTTCGAAAATGCATTTTTTGAAGCAACATAGTTGCGTAAAAGTTTTAACAAATAAAAACGGGTTTTAATTTAGGAAACATACTGAAAAGTTTCCCCTTTTTTTTGTTGCCTACTTTTTGACCACCCCTGTATGTAAAAAATGCCAATTAACAAGGTGTAAAGTTTTCTAATTAATAGTATGGCAAGAAAATATGTCAAACTTGTCTCTCATTTCTGTACTGCATAAAACCATAATATTTCACATATTATATAATTTTAAATGTTTGGATTTTAAAAATATTTTTTAATTGGCTGTTTTAAGCTGCATGGTGTAGGGTGATCAAGTTGAAATCTAGTACACACTTAGATACTTTTTAAATAGACACTGAAATGGAATCGTTTTTGTATTTTTAGATAATCATTATCAACCAAAAAAAGAACACTAAAAATAAGATTTTTTTGTATACAGTATGTCTTATATTTAAACATAATTATAGTAATAATCACACACAATAAATTTTACCTATCTACTAAATTTTAGAAATATAGAGTTTGTGTTAACCAAAATAGAACTTCAAAAATGGAAAGTGAGAATAGCATTATACATGATAACCCTATAAAATCTGTGCAAGTTAGTGAAAAAGTCAAAGTAAATATTTATTTATCTAAAGTAAATGAAATTTTGTAGGAAGATCTAATCTTTTATGTGAAGTTAATGTTGCTCAAGTAAAAGACTTAACCCCTAAAGCCAGGCATATGTATGAAAGAGCAAAACAATTTAAAAGAAGAGCTGCCACATCCATGCGAACGAAACTTACTTTAAAAAAAAGGTTAAGGCATGCAGAAAAATTTACATCTACGCAAATGTTTGAGAAAGTTGTTTCAAGCATGGACAGAATAAGAGCGAGGTTTTTCCAAAGTCAATTGGAAAACTTGGAAAAGAGACCACAAGGAAGACGATACTCGCTTGAAGACAAGGTGTTGGCATTGGCCCTTTACAAGCAAAGTGGAGTTGGATATCGTTTTCTTTCCAAATTATTTACATTGCCGTCAAGGAAAACTGTAATGAAATTGCTTAACAGAATTCCAGTAAGACCTGGCCTGCATCATGAGGTTTTTACAGTACTGAAAGCAGAAACCAAAAATTTTAAAAATCCCCTTGACAATTATTGTCTTCTGATGTTTGACGAAATTAGCATCCAACCTAATTTGCAGCCAAACCTAACTGAGGGCACAGTTGAGGGCTTTGAAGACTTTGGCTTTAGGAAAAGCGAGGAAATAGCTAATCATGCTCAGGTGAGGATCTTATAATTTTTACCTTGTAATGGATTGCCTTTTGCTCCACAAATGATTACAATTTTTTTGAATTTGTAATAGAGCCTCTTCGCTCCCGCCCCAGGATGTAAACTGCACAAGTGCTAGCTTAGTATTTTTTTTTAATTCAAAAAAATTGTAATCATTTGTGGAGCAAAAGGCAATCAATTACAAGGTAAAAATGAATCCTCCACAACAATATAGAACATATCTACATCAAAGGATTTTATAAACTATACACTCCCTGTTTCTAATATCAGTACCTTAAAATGTTGTTTAAGTGAGAGTGGAGTGTATGTTTTTGTTTAGAATATTATGTACTATTTTGTGATTGAAAATTGCACAGAATGCGTTATGATCATTTATAATGTATCCGTAAATGTTAATAGTTAAAAGATATATTATATTAGACTCCCATGTAAAATATGAATAATTTTCATTTACCGAATTAAGAGGTATTTAGAAAAATGTTTCCCAAAATTTGTAGTACAAAAATTCGATCCTGATAATTTTCTCAATTAAACGACCAGCAGATGTCAAATTATAATAACTGACAATTTGCAATTTTTATTTCAGGTGTTCATGCTACGGGGAATAAGGCGCAAATGGAAACAACCAATATATTATAATTTTGTTAATGGTGGGACAAAAAATATTGATATAGTTCGAATAATTAAGGAAGTCATAAGAAAATGTCACAGTATTGGCCTTCATGTAATAGCAACTGTTTGTGACCAAGGAGCTAATAATCAAGCAGCCATTAATTCCCTTATTAAAGAAACTAAGGAAAAATACATGAGAGCAGGGGTTGAATACTATGAAAAGTATTATGAAATAGATGATACAAAAATTATTCCCCTTTTTGATGTCCCACACCTCTTCAAGGGAATAAGAAATAATCTCTTGAAATACAATCTTCATTTTTTGGATAATGGAGCTGGAAAATTGGCAAAATGGAGTGACATTTTTACAGCCTATAAAATGGATCCATATCTTGGTAGTCTAAGGCTTATGCCAAAGCTTACAGATTCTCATGTCAATCCAGAAAAAATAAATAAAATGAAGGTTTCAAAGTGCACCCAAGTGTTCAGTCACTCTGTTGCAGCAGCAATTAATGTGTTTGCATTTTCAGGTAGGTTATGATTTAACCATTTGGCTATTTCTTAATGCAACCTGTAATATTAGTATGGAGATGTTTTTATCTTGAAGAAAATATCTGCAAATTATTTTTTAACTAATTTAAAATGTATTTTAGGAACAACTGTTGAACATGGAGAGGAAAATTTGACAATGGATAAAACCGCTGCTGATACTGCTATTCTTATGGAGTTTATGGATCAGCTATTTGATAGCTTGAATGGCAGTTCATTTACTCCATATAATGGCAAATTACTCAAGATTGCTGTTACCAACAGTTCGCCCCACCATACTTTTTGGAACCAGGCTCTGGAGAAGCTAAGACATTTTCAGTTTATAAGGAATGGATCTTTCTTCGTTCCACCTAGCCTTAAAAATCTAATTAGCACCATTGAGAATTTTAAAACTCTTTGGAAAACCATGTTGGATCTTGGCTTTACCTCGCTCATGCCAAGAACCTTTAATCAAGATCCGCTCGAGAATTTTTTTGGTAAAATTAGGCAAAGAGGACTTCGCAACATTAATCCAACTCCAACAGACTTCAATCATTACTATAAAAGCTTACTAGTGAATCAATTAACTTCAAGCCAGTCTGTTGGGGCGAATTGCGAAGATGATAAGTCTGAAGTCTTTTTAACCCTTCAGAGGCTAGTTTCTCAGGTTAGTATTGCAATTTTATTATGATTTTTTATGCCTATAAACATTTAAAAATAATTTCTCTAAAAAATTTCTTCCATTTTTATAGGGGTTACCTGAAGAAGATGAAGATTTGAGCATTGAAAGATTTTCCATAGTTCCAAAACATATTCCTTATTCAACCAAATCTATGGAGTTAAAAGTTTTGAAATATGTGTCTGGATACTTGGTCAAAAAAATTGGAAAGCAGCAATGCCAATGCAAGGATATGTTCCTTCAACAGAAAACACCAGAAGATTCAGAACATGAAGATTTTTTAAAATATAAGGAATACAGGGCTAAGAAACTTTCATTAAAGTATGTAAGTTCATCTTTTTTAAAGAAAATGCAACATGCCCTTGCCATTATCAAATATATCTTTAATAGGGATTTTCATAAAAAAAATGTTGTAAATCATACTTTAAAAACTCTTTGCGAGAGCATATCTTTGACCCCCTGTTTTCATGATGATGCAATAAAAACAAACATTTTTACTTATTTCATAAAAGTAAATTTGTTCAATTATTGTGGTCAATTAAACAAAATTATTAAAGGCTTAGACCAAAGACCTGTCCCCAAAAATATTCCTAATGGCCAAAAACTTGCACTGTAACACCATTAAAAGAAAACGGGCTCAAAATAAAAATAGGTTTAGTTGTGTATAAAAATTATCCTTAATATTAATATGCAGTGCGGGACAAATAGTTTGCAACAAATTAGAAAGTAATTTATTATTGTTTTTCAAAAAATTTTATTCATATTAAAAGGGAGCACAGAAAATACAAACATTTTGGTTTAAAACCCAAAATAATTTCAGGATTGATTTTTTTGAGGCAGCAAATTCCCTTTTCTTATCTTTTACAGTTTTTGAGAAAACTTGTGTTAAAATTGGGAAAAAAAAATAAAAATTTGACGTAATTTATCTCGGAAACTGTTAATCAAACACACAAAATTATAGGCATTTTTTAAAATTTTAGCACACTTTTTAAATGTGCTGTTTCAAAACATAAATTTTTATTTTAATTTGAAAGTCACATGTTTATACTCTCTGTAGGCTCTGTACACCACTTGACATCGTCAATAGTGTTTTTTTTCTGTGCAGACATTCTTATCAAGAATAAAATTTTCTAAGAAATAAGTAATAAAAATGTTTCCATTTGTTGTCAACTCTGGTCCGCACTATATATCTCGTATTACATAAAATGCTTATAGTTTACATGTAATAAATAATAGGAGCTTTTACAGTAGGCCTATCAGTTAGTTTTCCCAACTTAAAAGAAATTATATTTCCTCATTTCTATTATTATATTATTTTATATCAGTAAAATTTTGTTGACATGGTATGTATTAAGTATATATGTTGTACTCCATAATAAAAATAATGTGTGTAACATAAAATTACTAATGTGTTTTTTTTATCATAATAAATTGTCCCTTTAATATTTTTTGAAGTGTAAATTTTCGTAAAATTTTCAAAATACTGTACATAAATTAAATTGTTGGCATTTCGATCTTTTAGGCGCGAATATTTAAATTTGGCCATTGTTTAAATTTGATTTTAGAGTGAACAATTTAATTAAGAAGAAGCTACGCGTCATCAAAGTATGTGAGTTATTTCACTTCTTAAAGGAAGTGTTCAAGTATTTCATGATAGCTTTTTGCTTTTCGCATCTGGCGTTACTTTTTTCTGATAGGTTGGCTTAAACTGTATGACTAACAAGAAAGGTGAAACATAAATTAATTATTTAATTAGAGTGCAATAATTTAAATAAGAGGACTTTCGCGCGTCATCAGCGTACCTGTTTGTTTCACTTTGGCAACTTTTTGGAAATATTCTCAGGGTAGTATTCCATGCCATTTTTTACTTTCGTGTCTTACATCACTTTTCTTGGTTAGTTTAAACTATAAACATTTTTAAATAGTGAATTTATGATTCACCTTTCTTGTTAGTCATACAGTTTAAGCCAACTTATCAGAAAAAGTTAAGGTGATATGCGAAAACCAAAAAAACTATCATGCAATACTTCCCTTAAGAAGCGAATTAAATCACGCACTTTGATGACGCGTAGCTTCGTCTTAGTCAAATTGTTGACTAAAATAAAATTTATACAATGGCCAAATTTAAATATTCGCGCCTAAAAGATTGAAATGCCATCTTTTGGAGAAATGTCAAAGCTTAAATTCGTGCTGATCAAACAGTTCTCTTTTGAAAAGAAGCTAAAATACTTGTTTCCGGACCAATAGATGGCGCTCTTTGTGAATTTATTTGGTAGTATAGGAGTTTCCATTCTATCCCCCTATAACCCTTATCTATGCATCAGACCACTTAAGGATACCAAAGGTGTAGGTTAAGACAGGCACTGCCCAGGTGTTGAGAGCGGTGGTCTGGTTCTTAGATGAAAGTTTGGTGTTCAGAACCTTGAGTACTCTCTTCTTGACTTCTCGAAAAACATATTATTCAGGTGCGTGTGGTCGATATGTTGATTCTGAGGCATTCCTAAATACTTGTACGTATCTTCGGGATGTAAGGTCTCGATATCCTGGTATTGATCTTCTTGGATTTCCACGGCGCCCCTTTTGATGTTGATGATGGCGCATTTGTCAAGTCAAAATGACATTTTTATGTCTCCGCTGAAGGTCTTAACGGTGTTAATTAGAAAGTGCAATCCAGTCTGGTTTTCTGCAAAGAGCTTTAGTTCATCCATGTACAATAGATGGGATAACCTAACCCCGTTTCTGATGTTAAGTCTGTATCCAATATTTGTGTTGTTCAGTAGCGTAGAAAGAGGGTTCAGAACCAGGCAGAACCACACAGGTGATAAAGAATCTTCTTGAAAAATACCTATGGATATCTTGACTTTACCAGCGTTGTTGTTGTCGACAAGGATATTGGTCCGCCAGGTGCTCATGAGATGTTGGAGCACCGCTCTTACTTTCGGGCAAATCTTGTAAATCTCCAGTACCTTCATCAGCCAATCATGAGGAACCGAATCGGATGCCTTGCGGTAGTCAATATAGCACACATTGAGATCTCTTCCTAGTCTGAACCTGTTTTATGCCCACTGCATCTATGGAAAGTTGATGTTTGCACCCGACTGATTCTCATATACAACCTTTTTGCTTTTCTTCCAGTATGTTGTTTGTAGCGCAGTGTTTGCATATTCAGTTGTCGAGAAGTGACGTGAAGAGTTTGTGTATTACTGACAGGCACGTGGGGAATTTTGAGGGATCGTCCAATGCTTCCCTAAAACATCGAGCAAGACTCGGAGAGATTTTGATCCAAAAGTTGTGCACTCCATCTGGTCCCGGTGCTTTCCAATTGCCGGTTTTCCTGATAGCCTGGGAAATATCTTTTGTGTTAAATTATCCACAGACATTTCTTCAATTTCCGATGCACTTTGTTCAACATCTGCTGTCCATTTAGACTCTCTGCTGTAGTGTACTGCTGCTGACCAGATGGAGCTCTAATAGTTGTGGAATTCATCTGTGTTGACTGGGGCTTGTGCATTGTCTGGGTTTTCTAGGCGTGATTCCAAATTCCTGAAACCTTCCTTTCTGTCCGCTGTGAAGTCTGCATTTTGTTTTTTTCTCTTGGAAAGCTCGTTGTACCTGCGAAGTCGGGCTCCCTTAGCCTTAGCTTGTTGTCTGAACAGGACTTTTAGTTCCACAAGCTGTTGATGGTGCTGTGGATCTTCCACGCAAATTCCTGCTGGGTTCGCTATTGCAAGTGACTGATTATTTTCCTCGACCGGATGTTCTGCAGATATGCGCCTATGCCATCAGCTTTTCCGCGGAATTTATCTATATCTTGTTCTAGGCGTCTTTTCCAGGCCGGGATCGTACTCTTCGTATTCTG
>JAEQML010075307.1:0-13890 GCA_016904865.1 Pissodes strobi
CAATATATCTCCTGTCGATCTCTCTTTGCGAAAGCCGTATTGATTATCGCTGATTATTCTGTTGTTCTCGAGGTACTTGAGTAGTTGCTGGTTGACTACACGTTCCTTGACTTTGGAGATTATTGGAAGCAAGGCAATTGGGCGATAGTTTGAGGGCGTGGTTTTCTTGCCTTTTTTTGGAACAGGTTGCACTCGAGCGGCTTTCCAAGAGGATGGGTAAATCCCTTTTCCGTAAGAAAAAGAAAAAAGCCTGGAAAAGACGGGTGTTAGTTCGTTGGCGCAGTTCTTTAGCACGATGGCAGGTATTCCGTCCGGTCCTGATGCCTTTTGCGTATCTAGTTCTTTAAGAATTTTGCGAATATCACGGTGAGAAAACTGGACTTCTGCCATGGTAGTGTTGATGTTCGGTATGGTGGGGAGAGTCTTGCCTTGGGGGACGTCTAAGGTAGAGTGCGATGAAAACATTTTAGCGAGCATGTTTGCTTTTTCCTTGGCTGTAGTCGCCGTGATGCCACGTTCGTCCGTCAAAGGTGGGAAAGACGTTTTTGTAAAGTTGTTACTTACTGCCTTTGCTACCGACCAGAAATTCCTGGAACCACTGGGACATTGCAAAAGTTTATTCCTGATCCTTTGATTGTGTTTGTCCTTAGTTTCGTCGATCACACGTTTGCATTCGTTTCTCGCTTCGACAAAATAATTGCGATTTTCAGCGGTCTGATTTTGCTGCCAGTACTTGTAGGCTTGCTGTTTCCTACCTACAGCTCTTTGCATCTCCTGTCGAACCAGGGCTTTCCTTTTGATGGTAACTTGATGGAATTTGGGATGTATGCTTCCATTCCTGAGAAGATTACTTGCGTGATCTCTTCGCAGCAGACTGACGGGTCGTCAGTGCCAAAGCAGACGTCGAGCCAAGGAAAATCTAGGTAGAACTCCCTTAGATCGTCCCAGTTTGCAGAATTGTAATGCCAGATTTTGCGAGGCAATGGTGGGTCCTTCTGTATGAGTGGCAATTCACACACCGTTGTAATAAGTTTGTGGTCGGAAGTACCTACTGTAATTTTGTACTGGTCAGGATTGGTGGTTAGAAAAAGATCCAGGAGGGCGGCGAATTCGCCCCTCTCTGAGATTCGAGTTGGTTCGTCTACAAATTGAGTAAGCCCGCAGCTGATGGCAAATGCTTCAGCTTCTCTACCTTCGTTGTCGGTCTTGTTGTGATGTTTGAGCCAGTTTGTGTTGTGGGCATTGAAGTCTCCCAGAACGATTATTTCTGAACTGGGGTGATCGACCTGTATTGAGTCAAAAGTGGTAGCTAGTGTTGAGAAAAAGCTTTGGTAGGCTCTATCGCTCGGAGGGCGATAGAGACAACATATAAACTTGGTTAATCCCTTGGCGGTGAACTTGAGCCACATGACGTCAAGGTTGCTCGGTTCGAGTGTTTCAAAAAGGCATATTCCGAACTAATGTCTAAATCGGGTATGTAAGTCGTAACCAGGATAGGGGTAGTTCACTGTTGTTGTTGTAGAACATACTTGTGTTTCTGTAAGGGTTAGTATGTGTGGTCTATTTGCTTGTAGATGTTGGTGTACCGAATATATGTTTGTATTTAGGCCTCTTATTTTGCAGAAATCTATTCTAAATTGGTTCGGTATGTAGACAAACAGCGAATGAACCAATTTCAAAATAAAAACAATACCAAAGGCACCTGAAATTGAAACAATCGGACCACTAAACCGAAGAGACGACGGGCGCCTTGCACTTATCCAACACCTGGAAAATAATTATAAACAAACCAAATTCAGATTAAGCCCGCGTGGCGCCAAAACAGATAACAAGCGTCGTAACCCAGATGACGGATGCGGATGCAAGATGTTTCATGGCTTACGTAGACATTTTTCTTAGAAACATTACAAAACAATCCTATAAATTGGGGTTAGATTTTTTCATTAAGTTATAAGTTATAAGACACTAAAGTAATCTGCTTCCTCACCAAGTTTTAAAGAACACTCATTGTATTGTTTGTATGTGTATATCAAGACAACTATCTTAATTTTAAATATTATCTGAAATTATTAGTTAAAATTTCAGTAATTTCAATAGATTAAAATAATATAATCCATCCGCGCTTAGTGGATACAGGAAATATTATTTTCCTGTATCCATCTGAAGTAACCTCGTTCTTTCTTGGATACAAGCCAGGAGTCGGGTCGTTTTCGCCATGGTTTCGTAGCGATTGTTGATGCGAACCGAGCCGCCCCAATTTCTTAGACTCGATTAAGAAGCGGGATGGTTAACTTTCCGTCAAATTGATTTAAGCCTGAAATAAATGATTCTGATCGCGTAGCTGAGGCACCACCATAAATTGAATGCTGGGCTTATTGATACTATACGAATAGATACGGAACAAGATGAACACTTAATAAGAGTTACAATTTTTATATTTCAAGTAAAGTAATTACCATACAGGCATGACAATGACTATAGTTCAATTATTTTTAATCAGGTAATATTAAACCGGGTATCGCCTTATTATTATTCGTCAATTAACTAAGACTTTCTTTGAAATTTTGAAGGGGGCTGTATACCCTCTCAAATACTATTTTCCATCGCCGTAAATTACGAGCTGACTAACTCGGGCCCTATTTTTTCCATCGACCCATCTTGATCCTTTATAACTGAGTTTAGAACTGTAAGGTAGAGTCAATGATCAAGGCTTTTCTGCTGCCTCGAATACCGGGTCGATTACTTTTGTTCTCCCTCGGATCCAGACAATAAATTTCAGGTCGATTAATTTTATCCTATTCATTAACATTTCCATTGCAGATTTACTATTCATTCATCCTCATCTGTGCAATTAGGACACTAATTTGTTTTTCTTGGCAGCTAATTATTAGTTTATTGATAATTTTCTTTGATCTCAAAAAAAATATTTTTGGTGATGTAAATTATTGATGTTGTTTGTTATGATAGCTATTAGCATTGTAGAAGGAAATTTTTTTTATACAATGCTATTCGCTATATAGGTGGTTTATCATATATTGAACACAATCCAGAGAGCGAACGGAGATAGCTTAGGGAGCTGCATTCTATCTTCTATATTCTCTATTATATATCTATCTCTCCTGTCGTTCCCATCTACGTGTTCTATCCAGCTGAAACTAACTTTTTCATAGTTTTTATAATGGGATGCATTGGAAACATATATTCAATTCATTTATAATAGACAAGTGATTCGATATGGAGTTTGCGAAGGATTTTGCCTGTTCCTAAGTTTGGTGTTCATCCACATTTCTCGAAAGATGAGTAGTTTGGGGCACAAAACATGCATCTTCAACCTTCAACTGTTGCTACTAGAATTCAAGAAACGATCTTCGTACACAAATGTTGAAAATGTTAAAACAGTGAAAACTTTAATCATCTTAATCGTAACTTGGCACAGTCAATGAAATATGGACATTTATGTATATTTCGGTTTTTAGAAATAAACTGCTCGTCAAAAAAAACGACGCACCTAGTTTTTTGGACAATATTTGAAAGCTCGTTACTGGAAACCTACTGAACCGATTTTAAAAAACTTTGGAAATTCTGAATAGTTGATTCTTTGGTTCTTATGTCTAATTTTTGGAATAAGATAATTAGCACCTAACATATACTACAGGGTGTTAAAGAAAGAGATGTTCTTTTTACAAAACTGCAAGTTATCCCCATTTATGGGGTAGTTGAGATTGATAGTCGTAATACCTCTCTTCACTTACAGTTAGGTAATACCTCGGGACGTTTTTGAGATTTTGTGGATATCTTGGCTAACTACGATTATATGGCAATTTTTCGAAAATCGTCGATATTTTGCAGTTTAGTCACAATAATGAGCAAACTACGGAAGGTATCGACGAATTGTGAACACAGCGTCTTACGGTAGATCATATGCTACCAGTTTATGTACGTCACGTGATCCAGTAAACCAGAAAGTTCAAATTATGGGATTTGTTTTACACAAAATATTTTTTTTCTGAAAATTCAAAATAGAACTTCAAACCAAAGAAAATTATACTTGTAAACTTAAAATGCGACCTTAATACCATGGATTATTAAGAATGGGGTATTTTTTCGAAATGGTTTTTGTTTTTTGGTGATAAATAAGTGATAAGTTGTCAAAATATGGTAAAATAAGGATATTACTTCGTGTAACGTTACCATAAATATGCAAACGAGTTTTTGTCTCTTACAACCGTTCAAATTACACTCGAAATTACCTTCGAATATACCGGGTGATTGAAAAAGTAAAATGGTAATAAAAGAATTCATTTTTTAACAGAGGATCCTATTTAAGTACCCACCCATCATTTCAATTCTTAGGTATTCTAGGGACCATTTAGTAATATTCGTGCAATATTTTGTGTAAAACATATCCCTTAATCTGAACTTTCTGGTTTTATGGATCACGTAACGTACATAAACTGGTAGCATATGACCTACCGTAAGACGTCGTGTTCACAATTCATGGATACCTCCGTAGTTTGTTCATTATTGGGACTAAACTGGAAAATAACGACAATTTTCGAAAAATTACCATATAATCGTAGTTAGCCAAGATATCCACAAAATCTCAAATACGTCCCGAGGTATTACCTAACTGTAAGTAAAGAGAGGTATTACGACTATCAATCTCAACTACCCCATAAATGGGGATAACTTGAAATTTTGTAAAAAAAACATCTCTTTCTTTAACACCCTGTAGTATATGTTAGGTGCAAAATATCTTATTACAAAAATTAGACGTAAGAGCCAAAGAATCAACTATTCAGAATTTCCAAAGTTTTTTAAAATCGGTTGAGTAGGTTTCCAATAACGAGCTTTCAAATATTGTCCAAAAAACTAGGTGCGTCGTTTTTTTTGACGAGCAGTTTAGTTAACAATAATATGTTGTAAATGTGCATCAACGTGGCTTAACTCAATGGATTAGAAATGCTAAGCTAAGGGCAAAAACCCCTGTTTTTTTTATTAATAATCCCTGTTTTTCCGTTTCATTTTCTTGGATTTTCTGTCAACGTTGAAACCTCTAGACCAGCAGTTTTTATCTTTTCTTTACCACTAATCCTTTTCAAATATATCTTGTTCTTCACTGTATCAGTGCTTTTGATTGAGTTTTTTAAATGCCTATTTTTTCATTAATTATTTATTTGCTTCTTTATTTTTCATATTATTATCATGCGTCGATTTTTTAGAAATGTTTTTAAAGAGGCAAAAATATATAGGTTAATTATAACAATTAATAATAATGAAATGATACATAAAAATAATGAAGAAAATAATATTGTCACGCCTCTTGTATGACGTTAGGGTTATGTAGCTCAGGTAGAATCGGTCTACGCCAGGTGAGAAGATATGATAATGAAGACACTTCGGAAAAACCATACCAAGGCCCATTCATCAAAGACTTAATGAATTTACACTTTACCAGATGCGCATGTCTTTTCGCTTGAGGTATACTTGAATGGTGTTTTATTTATGGTTAGCTTTGGCTGTTGAATTTAGGTAATTATTTTAGCGTTTTAATGGCAGACTAGTTTAATTTGATTTCACTCACAGATTTAATTCATTTTAACTACTTGACAGGTTCGAGTTTGAAGTTAGTTTAACTAAGAGCATCGACGTTACAACTTGGAAAATAGCACACAAGGGGTCCGCGAAAGTTAATACATATCAGTACTGAAGTAGAATTTGAAACTTAGGGAACTTAATCCAAAGATGGCTTCTCCACTAGCGGAATCTGACCGCCAGATTAAGGTTCGGGTTACAGATTTAGGGCATCCAGAGGGGCCTCCACACGTTAATGCTTATGGGAGTTATGGGCACTGGATGAACGGTGTGAGATAAAGTCTGCCGGACTGATTGTCTTAGCTTCGGCTATTGAATTTAGGTAATTATTTTGGAATTTTAACGGCAGATTAGTTTGACTTGATTTCACTGACAGATTTGGTTCACTTTAGCTACTTGACAGATTCAACTTTGAATCAGTTTAACTTAGAGCTTCGATATTACAACTTGAAAAGAAGTACCCAGGGGGGTCCGCGCAAGATAATGCATATGAACATGGGGGCTAAAATTTTAGATTTAGGGGACTTAATACAGAGATGGCCTTTCTACTAACGAAGTCTTACCGCCATATTAAGGTTCGAGTTACCGCTTTAGGACATCCAGAGGGGCATCCACAAGTTAACGCTTATGGGTACTGGATGAACGGTGTGAGACAAAATCTGCTAGACTGATTGTCTTAGCATTGGCTGTTGAATTTAGGTAATTATTTTAGCATTTTACGACAGACTAGTTTGCCTTGATTTCACTCACAAGTTTAATTCACTTAAACTACTTGAGAGATTCAACTTTGCAATTACTTTAACGAAGAGCTTCGACGTTACAACTTGGAAAGAAGCACACAGGGTGACCCGCGCAAGTTAATGCATATGAAGTATAATTTGAAATTCAGAGGCCTTAATCCAGAGATGGCCTCTCCACTGACGGATTCTGACCGCCACATTAAGGTTCGGGTGACAGATTCAGGACATCTAGAGAGGCTTCCACGAGTTGATGCATATGGGCATTGGATCAACGACGTGAGACAGTCTCCCGGACTGATGACCCGCTCGAGTTAAGGCTGATTATCGCTTGGGTTATTTATTAGTTTACCTTGTATGTTTAGATAACATCAAGTTGACAATTATTTAGTAATTTATATCTTTTAGTAGCTCCCAATATTATAAAGCTGAAATTTAGTCTTATTTTTGTTTCTCTTCGTGTAGCTACTTCATACTCCTTTCTCCTTTACAGCGAATATGAAGTAATAAACGATAAAGTGTGAGTCGTATTTTCTTAAATGTTTTAGTGGAATTTTCGAGTCGAAACGTAGGACTACATATTCCGCTCACGTCCATCATTTTTGAGTTACTAAGCGAATTATTTTTCAGCTTTTTCCATAATTCTCAGAACAGAATGACAATTATAACAGAAGGTTCATTCAAATTTTTTATTTATAATATGCTAATCTTTTGAAACATTATATTTTCCTTCAGAGCCAGATCAATTAAGCCAAATCCAGAGAACAATTAATGAACTTGACCGATTTTCTATCCAAATTTCAAGAAAATGTAAAAGATAATAAAATAATATATAGGAAGTTTGAATCAAAATTGCATATAAGAGAAAAAAATATTTGTTCAAAGCGTTTCGAGGACATAGCCTTTAATTATTCATTATTATACATCTGTGATATAATATAATGTAAGGCTTTCATTAGATTTTTGCTTCCCTGCTTCTTTATGCCTGTGATAAGGGTATGTTCATTATACATATAGCAGGAGATACTTTACACAAGTTTATATTCATGTTTGACGTGCCGTTAAAATTATAGCACTGAACTGAATTTTATCACTTTACAACATTCTAGATAGTGTCCTCGATTTCCCGCATCCTGCATTATGTATGTAGGTATGTGCGCGTTGAGTTGTAAATACATTATCTTCTGTTAAATTTCTAGACGACATGCTAAAATAATATACTTACATACCGTAAATGTAGCGGCAGTCTTTTGTTAATCTTTTATTTGACGAATATTATTCCTCGTTTGTAAAAAAAGGTGTTATATACATAAATAATTATATATGTAGTCCTTGCACGGCGTCAGCCAAATACTATGTCCTATCTGCAAGTATTAGTAATATGGTATTTGTGTTAAATTATTTATTTACTATAACAAACATAGGCGTCTTATTATCCTATAACGCGTATGTGATACTCATCTCAATGTTAGCTTGGTATATTTATTATTCACTACAAATGTATGGTATTTTGTTTTTCTACGACCGGCTCACTTGGGAAAGTAAAAATATGCTAATTTTGACCTTAATATAGGTTCATTTTATTAACTTTACCTCTAAAATTATTTTTTAATTTTACCTGTAGAATTACTTCTATTGCTTGTAACTTTCAACGGCAGAAGTCTGTGCAAAAGTATTCACTTGTTGGGAAAATAATTATTTCAGATCGAAATTTTAAAATGACATTGCTCTGTCATATTTTTGTTAATTTCGGAGAAAATGTTACGTAAGAGTCAGTAAGGCCATGCTGTACTTTTTTCTTTTATCCATCTACAATTTTCCTTCTACACCTCTAAGGGAAAATGGAAATCCTTTTATCGATCTAAACTGAATTCCGTGTCACTCGCGTTACGGCGAACAAGCATTTGGTAAAGGGTTATCGGCTGCAATTTAACGAGCGAAATTGCTACAGAATCTGGAGCAAGTAGTGAACATTTTATTAAGATGATTTTTTTCTTAAAGCCTTGATTACTTGCAATTTTGTTTGGTAAATTGTGATTGTGCTTGGGCTTTCCTTAAGTATATATAATATTCTTATTTTTGAAAAATGACGAAGACTACATCAAACCGGTGAATCTGTCAGTGAATTAAAGAAAGCGTCTTGTCTAATAAATAGGTGGTTTAGCTTGCTACAACTGTCAAACATGTTAAAGGTTTTCTCATGGATTTCAGAATGCCAAGTAGATCAGCTTTTGTCAGTTGAGGTCCAACATAATTACATGTTTATTAACTAGCCAGTCTCTTATTTAAAATACAAATTAAACAAGTGTGAATATTAAACCTGACTGATGATGCCACTGCGAATAGTGAATGGAGACCTCCGAAGTCATGTTTGAAGCCTAGAATAAGTTCATGTTTCTGATCATCAAAGTGTTTATTTCCATCCATTTGGATTTAGGATGCTGTGTTTCGATTCTTTATGTTTTTCTGTCTTTTTCAGGCCCCACAGCTTCATATAATTTCGGCATAATTCATTGTACTAGGGCACAGTAATTGTAATTGTGGTGTCATATAAGTACTTTCGATTTTGAAGTTTTTTTTGGGTTTGTATTGAATGAATGAATTAATTTTAGAAATGCGGGCAGAAGATTCTTTGCACGTAGGCCACCATTTTGAACCTATTGTGCGCCCACTCATATCCAGTTAAGCCCGGCAGCCTGGCCTCTCTAGCAAAGGCACATATCATTCTCGGCTGTATCTTTCTCATATCCTCCTAGTTCCTCATGCCCTCATGTTTAGAGCAAGAAAGGTCCGTATCCTATAAGCTGCTGGGTTACCCAAGAATAGTCCAGCCTGCCTCATCTCCAGAGTTATCCGCTATAAATCCTTAGAACGCATATTCATTGCGTTCCTTAGCATGACGGCGGCCGTATCGAAGGATATTCGTAGCAGAGGCTCAGTCCCATTAGACGCATTGCAGAACCCTGTTATGCCAGACGCTCAGCATTCTTTTTTACCAGAACATTCGAGTCTCCCGGAACTCAAACAAAACTGACCTTATTATGCCCGGCCAAGGCCCCTCAAGACGTCTTTACACTGAGACACCTGCGCAGAATGAAGTCTTATCAGACTCAAGAGCCAACTGAGTAGCTGCTAGACAATATAGATATCCTTCCATCTGAAGGCCCTTAACAGGTTCTTATACTCGCATTTTTGGATCGCATACATCTCGATCTGGAACACGATTACATAACATAAGTCCCAAGAGCGAAAGCAGGTCTCGTCCCTACGGTTTCTCCTTGCACTCTGGCTCCAGTACCACTATCCGCATTCCTACCGGGTATGTGTAATCTGAGGGATCAACATGTTTTGATGGTGGGCAGTATGTTGTTCGTCCTCATTAAGAGTTTCGGCATTCATCAGCCGCCCTCCTTAATATTTTGTCTGTTAGATGATCGAGGCCTTTCAGTCTATATGCAAATTTCGAGGCCTTATGCTCCAGGGTGAAGGGACTACAAGCTAGTGTGGCTGTCAGGAGCCCTGGTGAGTGCCTGTAATTCCCACGCAAGCCAGTCTCTGATCTCTGTCTAACTGAGCCATGCACTTTTAACTAATAAACAAAATTCCAGCACAATTTATCCTAAGGTATGAGTGCCACAGGATTAATATAAACATAATATAAAGCGTAGCGTGCCTGTTTTTTTCGTATGAGTTAGTTTTGGTTAATCAGGGTTCGTTTGGGTTAGTTAGTGCGCCTATTTCGGGCTTGCCTCTACTCGTTTGTTTGGTGCGTTTGGTTCATTATGTTTAGTTTGGGTTGACTGGGGTTGGCGAAGAGACAAGCGCTCGTAGCGGAATTGTTTGGTTAGTTTGTTTGGTCGTTATTCCACTTTATTATACATACATCTTACATGGGACGTTTACTACTTGTAAATCAGGAAAGTTAATCGGAGTGTGGCAACACTGCAAGTAAACTATCACCACTAACGCCATATTGGGAGTGTTTTCACGCTCATATGTATTATTTTCAATATTTTGCGTCAAAAGTGCTTCATCAGCAAATTTGTTTCCATTAATATATATGTCCCATTTAAAGTAATCTTTCCATTGAACCCAAAAAAAGCTTCAAAATAATGTACTTATGTGACACCAGACCCGTAATTGTTTATATTACATAATTATGTCGCATAAAGCCGATGATCCTAGTAAATAAGATTTTATTGAATCATTTTACGATTGGCTAATAAAGTTATGGTTTTAATTAAGCCGGTGCCAAGCTTTATCGTTGAGATGTTTCTTGAAAAATATATCAGATATTAGATATGGCAAATACCGTTCTGGAACCTCCGTGATATAAAATTACAAGATTATTTCGCTAATAGTGAAGTAAACTTACTTTAATCGCTCGCTAAATTAATCAGTGTCTTGAACACCAGTATGACATTAATAAATGTGTATATTCAAAACACTGATTAATGTAGCATCGACTATTCGGAGTTCAAAGTAGTGGCCCTCAAGTCACGATTGTTTAAATTCTCTGTTGTTATGTGACCTAATTTATTGCGAGGGAGCAATAAATTAGTATTTTAATGTGTAATTTCTGGAGTATCAAAAACTATTTTTTGTTCTTATAATTTTGCCGTGGCGATCGTGTTGAGTTCGCTAAATTACGATAAAATAACTATTACAAGATAATTTACTGCCGCTTAATCGTAAGGCTAATATTATGTTAATATTACCCTTAAGTTCATGAATTATTAATATGTGATCGGTTAATCTGGGAGTTAAATTACCATGATATCTTCAATCTACATAATTCATAGGTATGTGACACCCACATCATTTGTTCAATAGATTGAAATATTAGTGAGACGGTCAAATTGTATCTCTAAAATAGAATTTAATTTGACCAAAATGTTGTATTTAATCGAATTTTATTAGGCATGCTTCTTGTATTACCGAGCTTATTATTTGTGATAACTTCAAAGTATAAGCTGCATTAAATATTCTTCACATCGTACAATAAAAACATATCCAAATTTGATAATTTGGGTTTGCCGTTAGAGGATACCGTAGGATTGTAGAATCTTAGCGAAAGTTTCGTATTGTACCACTTTTAAAAAAAGTAAGTAAGATACGGAAAGTACCATCCGAGGAAGCCAGACGTCGGCAACAAATTATTCTTGATGATGATAATGATACATAATATGCGATTCGTCGAAAAATTCATTGATATTAATTAATTCAGGACAAATGCCATTATTAAAAGACCTCAAGGCAAAAGTAGTTACGAGATAGCCGCTTGTCCAAAGTATCCCAGCGTATTTTCAGGCTAACATTGCGTGAAATTGACCGTTATTTAAGAAAAACCGGAAGAATAAGGTTATTGAAACAAAACATATTTTTATTTTATGGCTGAGAAAATTAGTCTGGGGAATTTAAGATGGAGCAAAAAATATATTACACGGACGAGACGTTGTTACACCACTTTCGGCGTTGAGAAAAGCATACAAATAATAATTGACTGGTTAACATTAAAAATACAGCACAGCTTATTATGTTTTATTATAAGTTGTTGTGCTGCTGTTGTCGATATTAGACCAAACAGACTCAATGGCCAAATCTTTTTGAACTGAAGCTTCTGAGAGCAGTAAGCTGGTGAACGCGTTACGAAATGTGTTAACACGTCGCGAGGCGACCGAAACTAGAGGCTCAAGATCTTAATAAAAGTTGATATTTACATTATTGGTCAGTTTTATCCTATTTTATTCAAAATAAATACATTTTAACAACTTTTGTTTAAGATCTTATTCTAACTTTTTTATGTCGCTTTCGGTTCGAGACTCTTTTTTGTTGATCCAGTTTGCGTTAGTTTGCCAATGGAGACTAACATTGTATACGTTTATTATGTTACTTAGTACTAATTTCTTACAAAAAAAATATTACAAAGTTACTATTAGGTTTTTTATAATCACATAACTATAGAATACTATGTGCCAAGATCTAATCAAGTGAACTCTCATTCTGCTTAATACATCTATAACACCGGCTCATAATTTATATTAGTATGGCGGTGAAAGTATGAGCCAGAAAGTGTTTTCTGCATTTCAGAATATTGTTGTCCCCCATGGCCAATAGAGCTGGCACATTTCAATCACAATGGGGATCACATTAATCCGCCACGGCATTTTACGTATTAAGTAAAATTATTGAATATTGTTCGGTTGCAGAAATATTATATTAAATATATCATAGATAATAGGACCCGGGATAATGATATTTACTATAATGCCAATGAAAGTTGAATATTATTTATTTACGTATCTATTAATATTTCAGCGGTATCAGTATCAATATTAGAAGGGATACCCCCAGCGGGCTTTGCACTTAAACCACCAATTGTGTTCGTTGTACTTGTGCCCCCAGCCCGCATTAGAAAACCTCCAGGATGCCAGTCTTCAGCTTCGTGCTAAAGATTCTAAATCTTGCCCACGCGAAGGCGGGACATTCTGTAAGTAGATGGTATGGGGTTTCATCGTCCTCCATGCACCATCTACACTCCCCCTCCTCTGCAATTCTTAGCAGAGTCAGGTGCCGCCTGAGCCTACAGTGCGTTGTGTATGATATTTCTGCAACCGAATTATATTACTAGCACCCTGCACTTCTTCCTTGGTAGGCCCATCAACTCCCAGGTGAGCCTCTTTGCTGGCCCATGTACCATGCACCTCGTCTGTATCATCGCCGAAGTCGTCCGCCATACCTGTTCAAGCCTCCAAAACCCTTTCGCGAGCACACTGGGCGGTCCCCACACAGGGTTCAGCGGTAGTACCAATTTACAATAGTTGGTAAAATAATAAAAGATCTCAGAAATAAAATATAACACTATTTAAACAATGTACAGAATTCAAACATATCATGCGAAATTGAATTTAAGAAACAAGATATGGAAGATTTTGAAAACACAAAACGCTCTAATACGATAGTTTTTAGTTTTTTCCAAAGAGTTTATATGATGGGATGTTTTCAAGGTCACTTGGTACTTTGTTGTACACTAGAGAGACCATCTTCCTGAACTTGGGCCGTTCTTGCAGGAGAAATGTACATACTTTCAGAGCTGCGTGTATTATAGAAGTTGACGCCCATCTAATGTATTTGTCTCTGTTCTGAGATGCACACTGAATACACCCAAAAACTTGACAAATTCATTCTGCCTCAGTGTTATATTACTCTTTATCAGCAAACTTTTATCTAATGCGGCTCTCAATGGAGTGAAGGCTATGAAGTATGTTTTAGGGTGTTTAAATGTAGACCATTTCACACCAATTTGCAATGTGAGGCACATATCTTCGTGGATATCAGCACCCACTATGACGTGTCACCTGTAAATAGTATGATGCAGTATTCATTGACAAATGCTCATTGATTAACAATAGAAAAAAGTAGATCCCATGATGCTTAATATCCCTCTGAGACATCCACCCATTCTAATAATGAAATCTTGTTTTCATCTTCACCCTCACAGACTAAGTTCGCTCCGACAAGTAACATATCTTCGTGGTTTTCAGCACCTACTATGACT
>JAEQML010075308.1:0-13890 GCA_016904865.1 Pissodes strobi
CTTGTTAGAAAGCCCTTATCTATAATATAGGCTTTCTATAGGGCGAGACCAATCGGGAGAAAAACTTCGTAACGGTACGTCGGATCGCTCTGGGACTTATACCTATCGATTTGTAATCGAAAAAAAAATTTTTGATTTTTTGTCTGTATGTATGTGTGTGTGTGTATGTGATGAAATCGATTATAGGTCGCAATTTTGAAGCTAGCGACTTGAAATTTGGCATAGAGGTAGAGGTCCACGAACCCTCGGAACCTATTGATTTTGGTAACGATCGGTTAATATACAGGGTGTGAAAACAGGACAAGTTACCGTTTTTTGGCATTTTTGTCCGTGTAAACAAGGACCAACTATGCCTTTTTTTCATGTCAAATGAAAGTATTCGGTAAGACACGTATTTTTGTTCCTTTGCTCTTCTGTTCGAATCGTTATACAGGGTGTGAAAACAGGTCAAGTTACCGTTTTTTGGCATTTACCGGTCGCAATTTTGAAGATAGCGACATGAAATTTGGCATAGAGGTAGAGGTCCACAAACCCCCGGAACCTATTGATTTTGGCAACGATCAATTAATATACAGGGTGTGAAAACAGGACAAGTTACCGTTTTTTGGCATTTAAGGTCGCAATTTTGAAGATAGCGACTTAAAATTTCGCATAAAGTTAGAAGTCCACAAACCCTCGAAGCCTATTGATTTTGGTTACGATCGTTTAATATACAGGGTGTGAAAACAGGACAAGTTACCGTTTTTTGGCATTTACAGTTCGCAATTTTGAAGATAGCGACTTGAAATTTGGCATAGAGGTAGAGGTCCACAAACCCTCGGAACCTATTGATTTTGGTTACGATCGGTTAATATACAGGGTGTGAAAGCAGGACAAGTTACCGTTTTTTGGCATTTGCAGGTCGCAATTTTGAAGATAGCGACTTGACATTTGGCACGGAGGTCGAAGTCCACAAACCCTCGAAGCCTATTGATTTTGGTTACGATCGGTTAATATACAGGGTGTGAAAACAGGACAAGTTTCCGTTTTTTGGCATTTGCAGGTCGCAATTTTGAAGATAGCGACTTGACATTTGGCATGGAGGTCGAAGTCCACAAACCCTCGAAGCCTATTGATTTTGGTTACGATCGGTTAATATACAGGGTGTGAAAACAGGACAAGTTACCGTTTTTTGGCATTTACAGGTCGCAATTTTGAAGATAGCGACTTGAAATTTGGCATAGAGGTAGAGGTCCACAAACCCTCGAGGCCTATTAATTTTGGTTACGATCGATTAATATACAGGGTGTGAAAACAGGACAAGTGTCCGTTTATTGGCATTTTTGGCATTAAACAAGGACCAACTTTTCACTTTTTTTATGTCAAATGAAAGTATTCGATAAAACACGTATGTTTGTTCCTTTGCTCTTTTGCTTTAATTATTATACAGGGTGTGAAAACAGGAAAAGTTACGGTTTTTTGGCATTTACAGGTCACAATTTTGAAGATAGCGACTTGAAATTTGGCATAAAGGTAGAGGTCCATAAACCCTCGAAGCCTGTCGATTTTGGTTACGATCGGTTAATCTACAGGGTGTGAAAACAGGACAAGTTACAGTTTTTTGGCATTTAAAGGTCGCAATTTTGAAGATAGCGACCTGAAATTTGGCATAGAGGTAGAGGTCCACAAACCCTCGGAACCTATTGATTTTGGTTACGATCGGTTAATATACAGGATGTGAAAACAGGACAAATTACGGTTTTTTGGCATTTTTGGCATTAAACAAGGACCAACTTTCCTTTTTTTTTATGTCAAATGAAAGTATTCGGTAAAACACGTATTTTTGTTTTGGTCAAATTAAAAAAAAATTAACAATTGACGTTGACAAGTCGGTTACCATGGCAACCAATTAATAATAATGTATATCACTAATAAAAGATATAGTATGGTACTTAGGATTGTTTATGAAGCCTAATTTGATACTAAAAAAATTATTGCTATAGTAACCAAAAAGAGTAAAAAATCGTCATAATTCGTCAATCGTACGACTTAGAGATTTGATACTTGGTATTTAGGTAAAGATTACCATGGCAACCAATTAGAAAACTATCACAGTAAAATTAGACTAGCGATTGGTAGCTCTAATTATAAGGGCTTTCTAATTATAGGCCACGGTACGGATACGAGCGTGGCAATAAAAATGTGTGACTGAAGGTCACACAAACGAGGCCCGAAGGGCCTCGCGCGTGCCCCAGGCACGAGTGGCCACGCCACTTGTTTTATTCCCATCTATCATACTAATCACTAAAACTTTGCGAATGCAATTTTCTGACATCATCTGAGGTCCATAGATTAGTTTGCGCCCGACCATGGCCACCTAGATACAATATTAAAACTGGCTTTAAAAAAATCAAGAAGGCGTAAAAACTTTTTAAAATATCACATTCCGATCTAGAATTGTCTCAGAAATCCAAAAATGTAAAAATATACAGGGTGTTCCATTTAAAAATTTGAAACCGGAGCCATTTCCGGTGAAACCGGAAGTGACCGGAAAGTGAAAAATATGCGAACATTGTCCTTTTCCTATACCATTTACCTACACAAAATCTCATTTTGATAAATCTAATATCCTAGAAGTTATGACTTGTCTAATTGATTCGTTGACACCCGGTATATATATTAAATTATTATACCGCGTATTTGATCATTATTTTGTTGTTTGTTGTTATTTATAGTCCCATAAGACTACGAGAGAAGTATGAATATTTTTTGTTTGACGCCATTGGTTTTGGTGTATGATATACCCATGTATTTTGTACATAATGAGAAATAAAGAATTTTATTATTATTATTATTATTATTATTATTATTATTATAAACCATTAGCAAAACATTTCTATTAACTGTTATTTTTAAGTTTTTGAGGAGGTAAATATGTTTTGCCAGTTTACTTGCAACACAATCCCCATGGCTATCAAAGATCAGATTAGGATCCAGAAAGATACCCAGGAACCTCGCCACATCTGAACCATCAATATTACCACCCTCTACATTGCGCAATGAAAAAAGCATTTCTTCGGTTTTGTTGATGTTCAGGCTAAGTTTATTTGCACTGAACCGTCTGCTTAAATTGGACTTCACTTCAAACAGCTTCAGCTCTAACTCCTGTAAACTCTTATTATTCCTGTAAAGAGCTGTAGTGTCATCTGCAAACAGCAGCACTCTACAGTCAATTGACCTGTCGATATCATTGACATACATAATGAATAGGAGTGGTCCTAAAATGGAGCCCTGCGGCACACCATGAGATATTTGGCATTCTAAAGTTCCATCCAAAAAAGTTTTCTGCACTCTTCCAATAAGATAGGTTTCAAGATCTCATGGGATATGCAGTCAAAGGCCTTTGAAAGGTCACAAAATATTGCCCCAATGTGGGTTTAAGTAAATGTAATTAAAATAAGTAAGTAAATGGTATTAAAATAAGAATACAAGTTAAATTGCTTTTTCTTTGCTAGGTGCATAATTTCAAAGCCTTCAACCACATATTCCATGAACTCCAAAATTGCCTTTGTAGTAGATTGTTTTTTCTCTAAACCCAAATTGAAAGCTATTAAGGATTTTATATTGTTCGAAATAGGTATAAAGTTGCTTTTTTAGAAGTAGCTCAAACACTTTTGATATGGTTGGAATTAAAGATATTGGACGGTAGTTATTTAAATCATTTCTACTTCCCTTTTTAAAAATTGATATGACCTTTTGAATTTTAAAACTGCTTGGATAAACGCCCTCATTTATACAAAAATTTAAAAGCTTTCTTAGAGGATAAATATATCCTGAAGGATAGAGGATAAAAAAACTGAAGCAACATTTAATAAAATGTTGCTTCAGTTTTTTTAGAAGAGGAACATTTAGTTCATAAATGTCTCTAGCATGTTTATTCTTTAAATTACTTATTGCATCTCTGACCTCTATGTATGTGACCTCTTTAAAAGAAAAACCCCCTGTAGGTACACATGACTGACTGGCCTGATCCAGAAAAAAGTCAGCTATAACTGTGGCCAATGGTACACCCTTAAGAGTCTCCTCCGCTATACCTGCCAAAAAAAATTTAAACTCAGATGAACTGAAGCCCATGGGATCCTCGCTTTTCACGACTTTCCACTGTTGGTTTACAATCTGCCAAGCTGCCCTTGTTCTGGTATCGGCTTCCTGTATATATTGAGAATTTGCCTGTTTCTTTGCAAATATAATTTCATTCCTATATCTCTTTCTAAAGGCTCTTACCTGATCCCCAATTTGAGGATGTCCAGTATTTGCATATAAAGAATTCAAAAAATGTAAGGTTTCACGCATTTGGCTCAAATCATTGTTAAACCAGGAGACACGGCAGTTTTCCACCACATTTCTCCTCCTTACAGGGAAAGATGCATCTATGGCATTTACTAACAAAGTCATAAAAAATTATGCCTTATCATTTACCGAAAGAGAAGAGTGCAGAAATGCCCAATCAGTACCTTCTAAAACTTGAAACATATTTTGAATCCCCCATATGTCATGGGTCTATGAAAAATTGGCTTTGTCTGGCTAGTATATTGTATGATAGGGATTTCAACTTCAATTTGAACAGCTTTATGATCTGATAAAACAGCCTCAAGGATAGTTGTTGACAAAATTAAAGAATCCTCAAAATTAACAAAGATATTATCAATGCAATTTAACTGCCTTGTATTTTTAAAAATTTGTTGTGAAAACCCATAAGAATTTAAAATATCAAGGAAGCATGTAGTCATGCCTGTCATGTTATTAAAATTTATATTAAAATCTCCTGTTATACATATAAAATTTTTATTATTATTATTATTAGTTAAAATTTCAAGAAGACTAGTTACCACATTTATAAATAAATTGAACTCACCTTCTGGCGGGCGATAGATGGCTATTACAATCAGGCGTATGCTCTTCACTTCGATGGCAGTAATTTCGCAACTCATTTTCACCGAGAGTTCGACCAAGTCCCTTCTTTCCAGTGCCTCGATAGAAGTTTTGGTTAGGATCAATGCACCTCCATGTTGATGTATTTTCCTTGTATAACTTGATATATGCTTATACCCCTCAATGTGAAATGAAGCAAGTTCACTTTCACTAAGAAAATGCTCCGTGAGACAAAAAAATCAACTTTTCCTTGGCTGTCCAATAGGAACATTTCCAATTCCTCAATCCTGTTTCGAATGGAACACCCATTTTGAGGAACATCATGATTGTAAATACCCAAAATCACTCACACACTACAATTGCATTTTAATTTTAAGTAAATGTAATTAAAATAAGTAAGTAAATGGTACTAAAATAAGAATACAAGTTAAATTGCTTTTTCTTTGCTAGGTGCATATAATATTAATAATAACTAGGGATGTAAAATGACGGTCATTTTTTATGTGACATGTGACGGTCATTTTCGTTTATGGCAATTTTTATTGATTTATCTTGCTTGCTTGCTTGTTTATGGCTTTGCTTCTAGGCAATTGCCAGGAACATTGATTTACCTTGAAAGTAGATATATTCAAATTCAAAAATAGCTTTATTATAATAACAGTTGTTGACAAAGCCCTGTAAAATTAAAATAAACAAACAAAACATGGCAAAATTAAATATAAAATATATTTAAATAACATGAATTAAAATATGTATTAACAATATATCAGAGAGAACTTATGGAAAGACATAATTGAAATATTCGTCAAGAGAGTAGTATGCTTTAGTGGCTAGCAACTTTTTTACAGCCTTCTTGAACCTGATTACACATTTTATAGTCCTAATTTCAAGAGGTAGATGATTAAAAATATTTGTCCCCATATAAATAATAGTATATTATTTTATATGGAGGAAAAGTAATACTTTTCATGGCGCGCTCGTGTTTAACAGCCGAACGGAGTGAGGCTGGTAATAGAGAGCAAGCCATGAAAAGTAACTTTTCCTCCAAATAAAATATGCTGTTTTTTCTTCAAATGTCGACAAATTAATGCAAAACGTCTCTTTTTAATAGTAATAATAGTTATTATTAAAGATAAGTGGGTTCGCAAGGCGGCTTAGACCGGTGCGGTGTCGGTGAATAGGCTGAGTTTGTTGATATAGTAATGTCACATAAAGCTGTCAGTGGACACTGTCAACAATAATTATTTTTTTAAAATTGAGTCTTCGATTGCGTTTTAGTTCCGTATTGATAAGCAGTTATTGAGTAAGTTCGATCAAATAATAACCAATTTGTTCCTAAATTAGTGATTTTTAGAAATGCAGTCACAGATTGAGTGATAAATACAAATTTTAGTTTAATAACTCTTGAGTTGTTGACGCTTATTTTGATGTTTGTTTGTATTGTATCTATGTTGATATGACAACACTTTTACCTCCGCCGGCGGAAAAGTGAAAAGTAAAGCTCCGGCGGAGGAAAAACGAAACTTCACTGCCGCCTACACAGTCGAGTAATGATGGATTTACTGACGTTTGAAGAAAATAGTATATTATTTTATATGGAGGAAAAGTGATACTTTTCATGGCGCGCTCGTGTTTAACAGCCGAACGGAGTGAGGCTGGTAATAGAGAGCAAGCCATGAAAAGTAACTTTTCCTCCAAATAAAATATGCTGTTTTTTCTTCAAATATCGACAAATTAATGCAAAAACATCTCTTTTTAATAGTAATAATATCTAATTATTATTAAAGATAAATGGGTTCGCAAGGCGGCTTAGACCACGGTCGTAGGTGGCCTTGCTTAGACCGGTGTCGGTGAATATATTGTAACATAAAGCTGTCAGTGGACACTGTCAACAATAATTATTTTTTTAAGATTGCGTCTCCGATTGCGTTTTAATTCCGTATTGATAAGCAGTTATTGAGTAAGTTCGATTAAATAATAACCAATTTGTTCCTAAATTAGTGATTTTTAGAAATGCAGTCACAAATTGAGTGATAAATACAAATTGTAGTTTAATAAATCTTGAGTTGTTGACGCTTATTTTGTTGTCTGTTTGTATTGTATCTATGTTGCTATGACAACACTTTTACCTCCGCCGGCGGAAAAGTGAAAAGTAAAGCTCCAGCGGAGGAAAAACGAAACTTCACGGCCGCCTACACAGTCGAGAAATGACGGATTTACTGACGTTTGAAGAAAAAAGAATTTTTCACCGGCTCAGTGTGTGGAATAGGCAGCCGGAAGGTGTAGGTCAGTTGTGTTCCAAAAGAATTTCTTACAACTATTTCACTCTTATGTTTTTTAAAAACAATACTTGCCGTTTGTAGGATATATAGAGAGTGGAGCATCGATATCCTATTTCTTACAAAATGCGGACGACAAGACTCTCGATTCCTTACTCCACAAAGGGTTCTAACCGCTCTCTTTTGAAGGACACATAGTGAGTTAAAAAGATACCCAGCACATGAGCCCCAAAAACAAATACCATAGCTAAGGTGAGACTCAATAAGTGCATAATAAGCATTTTTTGTTATGTGGAAATCTAAATTTTTGATATCACTCTCAGAGCATGGCAACCAGAAGAAACTCTACTACTAACTCTAACTGCTGACCATAAAGCAGTTCAAATTGAATTTGATTGTGTAAAAGCATCACCCTGTAATGAAGATACTGTCTTCTCTCATAGACCCATAACACAAAGATGCATTCAACATTTAATTGGGATTTTAGAGGGTACAGATTAGTCTTTTTGAAGGTTTCTAGATGGGGTAGAAAAAAAAAACAAAAACCTTTATGGATCTCATAGTTGATGCCATGGAAGCCTCTTTTCCTATTAGAAAAAGACATGCAACTAAAGGCAAGCATGTGTCTTGGTTTAATGATGACCTAAGACACATGCGGGAAACTTTGCATTTCCTGAATAGTTTGTATTTAATTTCTGGATTGCCAGAGGTGGGGAGCAGGTTAAAATTTTCAGATGTATGTATAGGGAAGAAATCAATAAGGCAAAAAAGACAAGCCCATTCAAATTTCATTTTACAGGCCGACAATCAGGTGAGGGCAGCTTGGCAGGTGGTGAATGAGCACAGGCAATCTGTCAAAGAGAGTGCAGCATCTGGCTTCAATAACTTTTTCGCTAATATTGCTGAGGAGACCATAAAGGGAATCCCACTAACAGAGGGCGCCCCAGAAACATTCCTCGGTCAATTTGACATTCCTGAAGGGGGTTTCTTCTTTGAGGAACCGTCATATATATACAGGTTCGAGATGCAATAGGGTCTCTACAAAACAAACACACATTGGATATGCTTGGATTAAATGTACCCCTTCTAAAACAATTAAAAGAATACCTTATTTATCCATTAACCACACTCTTTAATCTATGCATAAGGGAGGGTATATACCCAACTTCTTCTAAAATCCAAAAAGTAATACCCATTTGGAAGAAAGGTGACATGATGACTACAGATCGATTACCCCAATACCAATAATCTCTAAGATCTTTGAGAGACTACTACAAGATCAACTATATGGTTATTTTGAACATAACCGGATCCTAAAAAAATCAATTTGGTTTCAGGAAGAACAGATCAACCGCAGGGGCTATATTGGTTCTCCTGGAGTATGTAGTTGAGGGTTTTGATATGGGGTTTCATGTTGGAGCAACTTTCTGTGACCTCTCAAAGACCTTTAACTGCATATCCCATGAGATTCTTCTTGAAAAATTAAAATTGTATGGCTTGAGTAATCAAAGTCTTGCACTCCTGCGAACATATCTCATGGGACATATTCAAAGAACCTATGTGAATGGGGCTTGGTCTGAGGAGTGTCTAATTAGTCATGGGGTACCTCAAGGGTCAATATTGGGACTGCTCCTCTTCATAATTTATGTTAATGACATCGATGTAGCTGGTGCTGTATGCAGATGACACTACAGCTCTGTGCAGAAGTAACAGTCTGGTTAACCTAGATCAAATGATGGAGGGGGCGGTCTCAGGTTTGGACCAATGGTTTAATGCAAATCGATTGAAACTCAATGTGGGAAAGACTGACATTGTTGTTTTCGTTAAGAAACACTGAAGGTACCAGTGCTGCTGAGACCGGGGCACTGAGGTTTCTGGGGGTTCACTTTGATCCTGCCCTAGGTTTTGACAAGCACTTTGACTCTATCTCTAATAAAATTTGCAAGTCAATATATCTTTTAAAAATTCTAAAAAAGACAGTTGAGAAAAATGTTAGGGTGTTGGTGTTTCATTCTCTGATCCAGTCAGGCTGTAATTATTATGGTTTGTTGGCTTGAGGTCACGCTCCTTAAGCGGAACGGATTTTTAAACTACAGAGACGAGCACTAAGAGTTGTAGAGGGTCTTGGGTACAGGGAGAATGTAAGGAACTCTTTCAGGCACTTGCAAATACTTACCTTGCCTGCACGCTACATCTTTGAATGACTTTTATATGCAAATAAAAACCTTTTTAGATACAACCAAGTAGGGAACTTACATAATCATAATACAAGGCAGGCTGAAAATCTACACATACCCTTTCTTAGACTCAAGAAATCTGATATATCAATTCTCCATTACGCCCCAGCCTTTTTTAATAAATTGCCACATGACATAAAAGCCTTACCAGAGAAACATTTTGCACATACTGTGAAAAAACATACTGTGTGATGGGGTATTTTATAGCATCAATGAATTCATGCAGTCGGGTCTGTAGCTGTCTTACCAGGTGGTTATTGGATTATCCGATTTACCAATATTATTCTAACTGAAATTTTCAACTTGTGTTTCTGATGTTTTTAATTTCCATTGTTTGCTTTTATGTAATTTTACCTTTTAAGATTGTACTTCTTTTTTTTAAGCAAACAACTATTTAAACTCCTATAATGTGAGTATAGTGTGTTTTTGTCATTTTATTGATGTTTTACTGCATAGAATGCCATGACTAATAACTGCTGAGTCACGTCTGTGTTAATTGACTTTTTTAGATTATTACCTTTATATATATGTTTTTGTGACGATTGTAACATTTCGTCATTGATGGCATGAATAAATTTACTTTACTTTATTTATTTATTCATCCATCAACGGGACTAGCCCAATATTAGGTTTCAAAGTGTGATAGTAAAATTAATAATATAAAAATAAAACAATAATAAAATTAAACAAATAAATAAGTAAAATTAATACTAGTACAAAATAAAATGAAAGAACAAAAACAAATATTAAACAAATAAATAGTGAAATATTAACAATTCAAAATTAACATGACAGAGGAAGAATTACAATCAATACAATTCGATATTGTGAAAGTATACAATTCGGAGAAATGTAGAAAAAGTGTAATTCATATTACAGATATCCTTGAGTCAGCAAGAAACTTGTTGTAAGAAATGCCGAAAAAGTCAATATCAACCGAATTAGCGATTCGTAGAATGCGCGTGATGGGCGAGTTAGTACCGTAATTAGTTCTGTGATAGGGTTGGGCAAAGGTACTGGTGTTTCGAGTGCAAAGTATGTATGCTACGTACTTTGCTTGACTTAATAATATGTTCACGGAACTTGAGGTCACGATCAGTTGTAAGTATTAGAATATTGTGCTTGGATGGGTTTGTCTTGTAAGAATACATTATCCATAGAACACTTAAAACTTAATAAGTTAGTTTTAGAAACATTAAGGCTGAGATGGTTTGCATCAAACCAGTCCTTAACCTTAATCAGGTCAGTGTCCAAGATGCTTTTCAGCTGTTCTACATCTTTTTCATGCCATAAAATGGTGGTATCGTCGGCGAAAATAGTTACCGCTCCTCTTATTGATAATAGCGACAATAAAAGGAAGAGTATAGGCCCCAGGACAGAGCCCTGGGGGACACCCAGAGAAATGTGTTGCTCATCTGAAAAGCAGCCCTTGAAATTGACATTCTGAACACGACCCGATAGGTAGGATTCGAACCAGCACAGGGATGAACCTCTAAAGATGATATGAAAGCATCAGACATCAATTAAAACATTAACGATTACAGATATAAACTCTCGCATAAACTTAAATGCAACTTTATTTCAAATCAATTCTTTATAGTCTTTATTGTCCAGGAATGATCCCAATAAAAAGACAAATGCACATATAAACAAAACTCAATAGAACTTAATAGAACCTAAAATATGTATAAAAAAAATTCAAAAAATCACAGACACTTAATCATAAAATTTAAACAATTGGACAATAAGATGAAAATGACACATATGACATATTTCGGCCACAAGAACCAAATCACCAAATCACATTGAATGCCAATTAAAACTACACAGAACAAGTTCGATAAAAGCAAAAACGTAATCAAAATGGGTTTATAGAGTATAGACAACTAGCAAGATTTTCTTCTTAAAAGATTTGACTGAACCTACAAATAAGCCTATATCAATGCAGCTCTGCAGAGCATTATAGTATGAACAGGCTCGATATATAGGCTCATTTCTGGCAAGATAAGTGGATTAATTTTCTATATAAAATTTGCGGTGTGAACGTGTGTTCACTACTGGTACAGAAAAATTAACACCATTAAGAAGATCGGCAGAGTCGACAAGTTTGTTACATAATTTAAACAGGAAGAATTGGCTCGCTAGAATTGTACTTTGTTTGAATGAAAGGAAGTTGAACTGATGGTCAAAACCTTTTGGAGGATAAATCCCATCCTACTTGAAACTTAGATATTTTAGAAATCGCCGTTGTACATATTCGAGCCTGTCCACATCTACTTGATGACTCGGAAACCACACTACAGCAGCATATTGCAAGCCAAGTTAAAATTGGATCCAAAATATTCGTCAATAGAGTAAAAAGCCCTGTGTAACAAATACTACTTCACCCTCGATTTGAAATGCTTAAAACTAAGAGACTTAACACTATCAGGTAAAATATTAAAAAACTTAATTGCCCAGTATCCTGGACCGTCTTGACACCTTTTCAAGCGTCAACATGCAGGCACCAAATTATGTCTGGCACGGGTTCTATAGGAATGTATGTCCTCACGAACCCGATTGAGATCCAAATTCTGCTTAACATACAGTAGGCGCTCCTACTATATATATATATATATACATATTATAAAGTATGTAAATACGTAGCTCCTTTTGGCAAGCCGTAGATCCTTGGTGGTTGTGCGTTTTGTATTTTTAGTTGTTTTGCTATATTTGGTGATATATATGATTTATTTCCCCACCGTGTTATTATTTCATTGTTCTTTTTTTGGTAGATATTTGTGGGGTCGTTTTTAAGTTCTTTATAGGTAGTGTTATCCTGTAATAAGTTGTTAATCTTTTCGTCATATTCATCTTCAAACATAACTACGGTTTTGTTAGATTTATCAGGCCTCAAAACTTTCAAGTTTTTATTTTGTTTTAGAAACGATTTAGTTTTATTAACTTTATTTAAGAATATTTTTTGTTGTTTGTTGTTAGCGGTGTTTCTTTTAAATTTGTTTTTATAATTTGTTATTCGATTGCAACATTTCGATCGTAGATCGTCTTTTGCATCAGAACTAAGGTTTACAAGTGATGTTTCTATATTGCTTATTATTTGTGGTATGGGTATATCTTCTGGTCTTTCTAAAGGTATCGCAAAATTAGGCCCCAGGCTAAGGATTTCATTAACACAATCTGGAATTGCAACATCTGTGAGGTTTTCGATCCAATTAGTTACATTTGTGTATTAATCGATTGATTTTGTTTATGTTCTTTTTTTTAATTTTTTGAAACATATTTTCATACCTTCAGGTTTCTTTTTGTAGGAAGTCATTCAAAATATCAGGGGGTAGTCCACAAAAGTCTCACTCTTGTCGTGGTGTTTTCATCGTGGACATGGGAGCATTGAGCTTGATGTGATTCAAGACATATGTCTCCAACCAGGAATTGGGATATTCCTGACATTGCTCTGGGTGTAGTGTGAACCATTCCATTGCATGTTTATCCCCAAAAAAAACGGAATCAGCAGTATAATTCAATACCGTTAGGGGTATTAGCTCTCGGAGTAGTTGTTTCTGCTGATCCAATCTTCTCATATATATATTATATATTATATATTTTTTTATATATCCACCTGTGAAGCTCTCGGCTCCGACACTGTGAAACAAGGTGTGTGTTTTATCCTGTACACTGCTCCCCGCATCCGCAAGGGTTAGCCGTGCACTAGGTCCGCGACTCGTGCGCCCTGGGTAGTCTTAGACACCCGAGGGTCACCGCTTTCTGCATACGCAGCGCCAACAGCTCCGCCATTACTCTGCATACTGGTATTGCTTTCAGCTCTTTTAGAAATACATCTCCCATTCCTCCGCTATATGCATCATTTTTCGGGTCTTAATGTCCAGCTCTCGGAGCTCATTTCGCGTCCACTTTATAACCCCAAAAGAGTAAAGTAAAATCGGGTCCGCTAACACATTGGTAGCTAGAGCTTTGTTTTTTCCTGACAGCCTAGATGACCATATCTGTCTAATTCGTTGTTGGTATCGACTTCGGAGTGAATTTTTTATCTGTCCTACCTCCTGAAAATGCCGCTGTTGTAATCTCAGGTAGGTATATGACTCTCCGATCCCTAGCTTGTGTATGATACCCCCGTCCACAAGTTGTACATCCTCCCCGTAATCTTGATTTCGTCCCCTTTTCAGATGAACCACTGCGCACTTATCAAGCCCCAGCTCCACTCCTACCGCCCCCGTAAAATCTTCGACCACTCGGAGAGATGACTTGAGGTCTCTCTCTCCAGAGGCAGCTTTAGGTCATCCACATAAAAAAGGTGTGTTACTTTATGCCTTCTGTTTCCGGGGGGTCCGCATTGGTATCCACGGACGTTTCTGAGAGCCACCGACAACGGTAGGAGTGAGATGCAAAACAATAGGGGGCGGAGAGAATCCCGCTGGAAGACACCTCTCATATCTGTAGATATTTCG
>JAEQML010075309.1:0-13890 GCA_016904865.1 Pissodes strobi
GTAGGTTGCTTCGGGTCGCCACTAAGCTTCTTGATGGTGTTCCATGCCATCTTGGAACTATGTGTCATATCCATCCGTCATATCCATATGTGTCATATCCGTTTCCACCCATTTGCGTTGTCGGGCTACACTCATTTCCTGGAGCAGCGCTGAACCACACCCTAGTGTTTCTTCACCGAATGGGTCCGCCTCAAAGAGCTCATTGTATCTAGCCATGAGTGTTTTTTGTATCGTTGGATAGCCCCGGTACATATTGTTGTTGGCAGCCTCTTGGTATATGACGCCTTGAGATTTTTTTGATGAGGTTTACAAACTGTTCATAGTTTTCAGGGGTGGCCCTGATGTTTTTAATTTCGGTATCTAACTCGTCCGCAAAGTTGTTCCATCTGGCTTTTTTAAAGTTAAATCTTCTTACAAATGGTACTGTGGGTGTTTTTGCTATGCGGTATGTGTTCATGCCAACAGGTCGGTGTTGGGATTTAGGTATGGGGTTGTAAATCGTTTTGATACATTGTTGTCCCAGTGCTCTGCTGACAAAACAAAGATCAGGGTGGTAGCCACGTCTCCATATTTTACTATGAAAGGATGGTGGCAACTTCGGGTCATGGATAAGAGTTAAATTGTGCTGCTCCGACCACTGTTCTACAAGCTCACCGTTTCGATCAGTAGAGCTGTATCCCCATCGGGTGCTATGACTATTAAAGTCGCCCACGATAAATTTAATTGATTGTGAATAAAAGTTTTTTGTTGGTGTGAAGGTAAAATCTGTTCCTGATGGTTTGTAAATTGAAGTTACGGTGTACTTTCCAATTTCAACTGTTATTGTCTCGATCCCGTTGCAGTGGGTCGCGTCCACTGAGGTTATATCGAGAGTGGGCTTGGTGAAGACAGCACTAACATGTTTTGGGTGTGGTATTTCTAATGCCAGCTGCATGCCCGGTATGTGGGGTCTATTGGAGTTCTCACCTCTATGTGTTTCCTGTACGCAGAGTATATCGCATTGCGTAACGTATTGCAGTTGTGACAGTAGGTCCTGCTTATTTTTCGTTATTCCCTCGACGTTCACACTGATAATTGTCAAGTTTGGCTCTGAAAATAACCTGTGTTTTGACTTTGAACTTTGATGTCCTCGGTCAAAGTCCCAGTTTGTCTGAGGCAACTTAAAATCACCCGCGATCAAAGTCCTAGCTTTTTTGTGCTTCCGTTTTAGGTATTCTAAAGTTTGAATAAATTCATCGTAAGCTGCACTCCCGGTATTAGGTAGAAAATATACGCAACCAAGCAATAAAGGACCGTTCTCTGCCTTTATTAGTGCCCAGGTATCTTCAAAAGCTGGATTATCACAACCAGGAAGACTAATTGAGCTTAGTCTCGAACTAACAGCAAACAGCAATAAGTGTTCCACCACCTCTTTGACAGTTCAGTACTTGGTAATTTCTATCTGTTCTGTATACACGATGTTCCGATGTAAATACTTCCGTTTTACATCACTACCTACCATTTCTTCAAATCTGACAGAGAGAAGCCCAAGTAACAAAAAAAGCTTTAATATGGTTTTAAACGAATAAGACTCACTTAAAACCTGCTCTAGACAACCTCTTGAAGGCAAGATAAAGGCCTTCTTACAGCAAAAGAGCCCTCTCCTATGAGGGTCTCAAGACCAAATCTTAAAGCTTGTTTAAAACCAACTTGCATTGAAATAGATTCACTTATCATTGCCTTCAAGGCAATCATAAAATTTTTAACAAGTGTCATTTAAAACCATAGAATTTATAGTGATCTAAGATTAGGATGAGCTTCAGAACTCTGAGATTTATAATATCATTAAATACAATTATCATAACCTGTAAACCAGTTACATCAAACAAATGTGCGTCATGTGATCTCGTCTAGTCGGCGATGCATTCCAACTCCTAAGAATAAACATGGAGGAAATGCAATACCAAAGTCTGGTAAATTCGCCAAAATAGGAGACAAAAATTATAACGCAGTCGGCTTTTTCGATGAAATATGGAAAGATACCTTCTAAAAATTAAAGCGCCTTAAATTTACTGCTTTTTTAAATAATTAAATTATGACTGACTAATTCTTAACACGGTTTAATTATTATAAACAAACTTAAAAATGTTTGCTTGAAATCTCATTTTGATAAAATTACTGAATAATATTACCTCGCTAAAATATTTCCAATATGGAGGCTTGTGTTGTTTGTAAAAAATATGGCTTCTTATCATTTAAAACCTCAAGGTTTCTTAGAAAGAAGGCATAAATCCTATTAGTTTTGTCATAACCTTTTATTTACTGTAATTAATCTGTTTAGTCCTAACTGTTCCTTAGAGTAAAGCTTCTTAGTCTTGACCAAGTTTGCTCGGCCTGATGAATGTTTTGTATCTATTGACAAATTTGACCATCTGTTGGAGGAAGGTACATTTGAATTTTCTATATGCTTCTGGAAACACTTGAATCTGTATATTTTATGTGTGTATCGTTCTCCTTCCTCACAGGTTGGGGAATTTATGCAAATACTAGAAACTCTTTCCTGTATTTTGCCTCGTGCAAAGCTTTTACTGGCAGGAGATCTCAATATTAATTTTAATGGTATACATACAGTAAATATTATCTTGCTTGGAAGTGCCTTAACTACTTATGGTCTTATGATGCACGTTGACAAGCCTACGCGTATAAGTAAAACTTCGGCCACTATTATTGACTATGTGTGCTCAAACTTTGATGAAGTGTCATGCTCAGTTGTGAATTCGGGTCTGTCTGATCATGAAGCAGTAATTTGTTCCTTGTTTGTCCCTGGAATCAGGAAAACCAGGAGACGGTATCACGGCAGAATTTTTAATGATCCCAATTTTGAAGGGTTTTACCAGTTATGTCTCACTGTAAATTGGATGGGCATTCAGAGATCCCCAGAGCCATGTGCCGCCTTTCATTCGATTCTAGTGGACCTCTGCGGCTAATTAGACTGAAATCAATAAAACGTAAACCCTGGACTACTAAGGGCTTAAGGTTATCTGTGGCGAATTTGCGTAGTCTTAATTATATTAAAAAGTTCTCTGATAATCCAATCTTTATATCTTACTGTAATAGTTATCGTAGTATATATCGAAATACTGTTAAGATAGCAAAACATCAATATTTCATTAGTAGAATTATTGAGTCCACAAATAGGCAAAAGGAAAGTTGGTCTGTTATTAATGACTTGCGTAATAAAGCAAGTCAATCTAGTCATACTGTTGACATTGACCCCGTCATTTTGGAACAATTCTTATGTAATGTTGCAGGTAATATAAAACAAACTCTTTCATCTGATCTCGATCCCCTCTCATATTTGGAACATCTGTCACCTTCTAGTTCGTTCTCCTTCTTCCCTACAATTGCATTAGAAGTTAAGGAGACTCTAGCGGATATAAAGAATAAAAAGTCTTGTGGAGAAGACGGCATTTCTGCGAAAGTATTATACTATTTGCCCGACTGTGCTCTTGATGCCTTGGCTGCGGCAATAAATTGCTCTTGGACTCGGGGAGTTTTTCCCTCATGTTTGAAATCAGCTCTTGTTATAACTTTGCACAAGGGCGGCGCCATCAACGATCCGCCAAACTATCGACCTATTTAGTTGTTGTGTACATTATCAAAAATATTTGAGAAAATTGTGAAGAAGAGAGTATGGACTTACCTGAGGACAAATAACCTGATAACAAATAACCAATTCGGTTTCCCACAGGCGAAAGGTACGCATGATGCTATTTTTAGTTTCCTGGAAAGGGTGTATAGTTGTGTGAACGGGGGGAGGCTGTGGCAGCGGTGTTCTGTGATCTTACCAAAGCTTTTGATTGCGTGGATCATGGAACACTGCTGTCAAAGCTGGAACATTACGGTTTCAGGGGCGCGTCTCTGGCATGGTTTGGCTTCTATCTTGAGGGCCGCAGCCAGTCAGTGGTTGTTTCTGGTGGTCGTTCATCGTCCATGGGAGTTCAGTTCGGTGTCCCACAGGAACCTGTTTTGGGACCTATACTTTTCCTGCTGTACATGAACGACATTGTAAATGTTAAAATTGCAGGCGGGTGTACCCTTTTCGCTGACGATACTTCTGTTGTATGGCATAATAAAAACTTAGACCAGCTCAGGGCACATATTGAAACAAATCTGAATTTTGAGCAGCATGCACGAAATGTTATAAGATGCATGTATTTAAAATTTAAATGCTTGTATGCATTTAAGAATTCTCTTTCCGAGTCTATCAAGTGGAGACTGGTAGAATCTCTAATTTTTCCACTCTTTGAATATTGCCTGCCGGTTTACTTTGGTTTCTTAACACGTGAATTTAAGAACAAACTACAATATGCTCAGAATTCCTGTTTGAGATTTGCATATGTTATTAGGAAATATGATCATATTTCACCTGCATATAACAACCACAATCATTTGAAAATCTCATACAAGCATAAATACTTGATGGCAATGATTTTGAAAAGCATTTTTGACCATAAACGCCCAGCATATTTGTATATCTACAATCTACGTGACGTGACGTGACGTTGTTGTTATTCTGTTTACTCCTGAAAGTGTAAAATTTTTACGTCTGTGAGGTGCTTTTGGTGCTCAGTCCTGCGGATTCCTGTAGTTTTGTGTGCCTTTTGCATCATTTATTGAATTCCGCGCCGGCTTTTGTGCCCATAAGTTTTAATCTTTGATAATAGTTTGCTCAAAATCGCGTGTCCAGTGCTTTGATTTGGATCAGCTGATTTTGAAGGTTGACACTGTTGAAAGCTGTTAATGACATTGTCTTGACAGCATAGAGAGGTTACTACTTTTGTGTTAGTTCGCTAATCATTTATAGAGCTGGGCTAAATTATCGACTTTTCTAAGTGTTATCGATAATTTTGGTGCATGCCACATTTATTGATATTGCCAGGGCCGTGATCAACTATCGACTCCTGTGAGCAGAGTGAGATAAGATTTCAGTTATGAATACCGACTTGCTGAAATGTTAGTCCCGGCGCCCACAGAAGAGACGAGGCGCGGACGTCGGACGGGGACGTGGCGCGGACGCGACTTAATTTAGTTATTCACCATATAAAGTAAAGAGGCAACGCTAATAAGGGAAGTCAGGCCGAGACATGTCTTTACGCGACAGAGCCGCGTTTCTTTTTAGTCTCCAGAGGCTTATTGAAGAGGCGAGACATTTGTTTGAAATGGGCGACTCCGAACTTAACGTGCATTTAATTGAATTAATAGAAGAAAATTCGTTTTTATATGATGGCAATAGTATAGAAAGATCTTAACCGCGCCTACGTCCTTACCGCGTCTCTGCCACGTCCGCGACGCGTCGCCGCCTCATCTCTTCTGTGGGCGCCGGGACTTATAAGTGCAAACAGCCTTGCGATTCCAGGCCGAAGGATGAAAAAGCGGAGCTCTTTGGTTATCCGTGTGATACATGCAAAAAAGTTATTTGCAGGGATTGCACTGGGTTACTGGCGCAGGAGGTTCGATGTGTTCCCATTCGTTCCAGAGGCATGTTTTTCTTTTGCCCTGATTGTGTCTTGGTTATTAGAGAACTGCCCAACCTGAGAGGGGAAATGGATGAACTACGGAGGGCATTTGTTGCAACTAAAATGGAAGTTGCCAGACATACCTCTCCTCAAGCGAGTAGTGAGTTGGAGCTAACTGCTCTAAAGCAACGGGTACTTGATCTGGATAATATGACCAGGGCAACCGAGAGGCAGCAGATTGATCACCTGACCCTCTGTGGCGGATTGGATGAGGAACTTGCCTTTCTGAGGCAAAGAGTTAACATACTGGAAAGCCGCTGCAAAGCGGCAGGGCACTCCCTGCCTGACCCCTCCTTAGTGGTGATCGAAGCTGTCAATAATACTATCGATTTAACCAGAGATGTAGCGACCGATGCTCCAACTCCCAATACCAACGGTGGAGCTATGGATGAGAGCGTGGGTCAAGCCCTTCAAGAATTCATAGTGCATCAGCTGGCTCTTCAGACTCAGGAAATCACCAAACATATTGCCATACTCAAGGACACCAATGTTGAAATGGTGTCCAAACCTAAGGGTGGTTGCCCCTAAGACCGTTCTGCGACCTTCATCTCCAAAACCAAGTGGAGCAAGCCTGGCAAATGGCACCAAGGGCATAAGCACTCAACCTAAAGATCTTATTAAGGGGAACTGTACCAAAATATCTCGGCAGGATCTTCTGCCATTGATGGTCCCTTCTCCAAGGCTTCCTTCCTCGAAACCGAGCTTGAGACCGGGTCAAAGTATGAGGAACAGTCATGGAGCTAAAGGCCGTGCCTGGATCTTTCTCTCTGGGTTATCCAAGAACAATTCAGTTAATGATGTGTTGGCTCATCTCGATTCCCATGGGTTCAAGGGCTGTGTGTGTGAAGAGTTGGCCAAGCCCCACAGGACCAGATTAAATCATTTAAAATTGGAGTTAACTCTCATGTAATGCCACAGGTTCTGGATGCACAGGTCTGGCCACCGGGCGCTGTTGTCAGGAAGTTTTTAAACCGGAAGCGCCTATATTTCAACAAAGGAAAATAATGCATACTGGTAAAACTAATTTGAATGTTATACTACACCTTAATATTCAATCTTTACGTTCCAAAGTTCTAGAGCTCGAAGCATACCTCGAATCGAACCTCAATATTAATATACTTTGTTTCAATGAACACGGGATGTCTGAGGCGGAGATAGGTGTGACCCATATACAGGGATTTAATCTTATTTCCAAATTTTGCAGGATAGACAGAATCCATGGTGGGGTGTGCATATATGTGCGTGACGGACTCAGATGTGAGTCTGTCCGTGTTTTGCCCCAAGGAGTTGCTTGTAAGGTGGATTTTGAGATTGCGGGGATCCAACTGGGTGAGTTTTTCATATTTACCATTTACATATCTCCACTGGGCGTTATCAACAATTTTCTCAGGTGTCTGGAGGGTTTTCTTGGAGACTTAACAATAAACAAAAAATATGTCATCACTGGTGATTTTAATGTTGGGTTTAATTTGAACCAGACACAATCGAGAATGGTTGTCAATTTGTTTTCGTGCTTTGGACTTTATCCAGTTATTAAGGGTGCTACTAGGGGATTGAATTGTCTAGATAATATTTTCACGAATCTTCCTAGTTCTAATTTTAAAGCAAATATTTGTGATCCATCATTGTCTGATCACCTGGGAATTGAGTTTCAATTCAACCAGGGAATCCCTGCCCCAGGTGATGCTGTACGTATATGTTACCGCCCTATAACTAATTGGGGCTTGTTACATTTTTATAATATGGTGGAGAACTTTAATTGGGACTATATAGGCAATTCCAATAATATTGATGCCTCTTTTAACTTTTTCGTTGATTCTCTTGTCGACGCTTATTCTATGTGTTTTCCAATGAAGTCAAAGTCTGCGTATACCGCCAGGCTCAGCGGCTTCCGAATGGTTTGACGAGTCCCTCAGGTTTATGAGAGAACGGCTCTGTTTCTTAAGACAGGTCAGTCAACAATACCCCAATTTGATATCAGCTGATACTATCCGCACTTACCGTTTAGAAATCCAGACCAGGAAGAGAGAGGCCAATGACAATTTTATAAGTCAGGCAAGTAATCCAGTCCAAGCAATGTGGAAGGTAATTAAAACGTTTAACACCAGTGCAAATCATTCGGAGCCAAGTAATGTTAATGCTAGCCATTTTAACGAGTCTTTTGTTAATTTACCGACCAAAATAAAACGGACTCTTCCTCCACCTCCCAATGACCCTTTGGCTTATTTGACTGGCACATGCGGGCCCGGATTTTCTTTTGCTGTGGTTACATACAACCAGGTGCGTCAGGTCATCGATGGCATGAGGAATAGTGCTAGCAAAGATCCATATGATTTAAATATGAGACTCATAAAGACAGTCAAAAACTTGATTGTTGTTCCCCTGACCAAACTGATCAACATGGCCATCTCCGAGGGCATCTTTCCATCATGTCTTAAAACTGCCAAGGTCATACCTATTCACAAGAAAGGTTCAAAAGAGGATGTTGAAAACTATCGTCCCATCTCTCTTGTTCCAATTGTCGGTAAGATCTTTGAGACTTTACTTAAGGCCCAAATGGAGGACTATTTTGAATTGAACTCTCTATTCTATGTGAACCAACATGGGTTCAGAAAGAATCACTCCACCATCAGTGCGGTTGGGAAGTTGTGTCAGGTTGTGCTTGAGGGATTTGAAAGTGGTTTGCACTCTCATGCCACATTTTATGATATATCAAGGGCATTTGATTGCGTTGAGCATAGTATTCTCCTTCAGAAGCTCAACTACTATAAATTTTCTCCAAGCAGCCTCTCACTTCTGCAGTCCTATTTAAGTGCCAGAAGTCAGTATGTTTGCTTTAAGGGTTGTAGGTCTCAGACTTTGCTGCTCAAGCATGGGGTTCCTCAGGGATCCGTTCTTGGGCCAATCCTGTTTCTTGTGTATGCTAATGACCTGCCCAATTGCCACCCAGATTGCACTTTTTATTTGTATGCTGATAACAGTTACGCTAATGTCCCTCTCAGGGCTCAACAGCCTTGTTTCCGTTTAGAGACTGGGCTATTTCGAACGGATTGTGCTTGAATGAGTCAAAAACTCAAAGTTTAACGTTCTCCCTCCGAGATGCTGATATTCAGCAACGGTCCTTGAGTGTGTCTGTGAACTTCCTGAGTGTAACGTTGGATAGAGGTTTGACGTGGCATTGACATATTGATGAATTGTCGACCAGATTATCGAGATGTATTTTTCTCATTCGCAATTTGTCTGGGGCTGTCTCTGCACGCATTCTCAGGACAGCTTACTTTGGGTATTTCCACTCTCTAATGACGTATAACCTTCTAAATTGGGGTCATTCAGCGCACATGCCCAGGATATTTGCGTTGCAGCGTCGATGTCTGAGAGTGATTGCTCAGGTGGGTTACAGAGATTGTTGTAAGATCCACTTCAAGGGTCTAAGAGTTCTCACTCTACCCTGCGCATTTATACTTATTTATTTATTTATTTATTTTTATTTATTTTAATACACTTTACAAACACCATATGCATGGTTATTACATATAAAGGAACAAGAAAAAAAAACAGGCTAAAGGAACAATTGATTAACAGATCACAACTAGAAAAATAAAACAACAGCCATTTACGCCTATGAATCCACATGCATCAGCCTGCAGCATCTAGCAACAATCTTCGAACCACACTGATGGATGTGTTGAACATATCGAAGCTTACATCACCCGCGCACAAAGCGTTGCATCTTTGCAGCATGGTATTAATTGGGGAAATGTCATTCACACGAGTATAAAATAATTCAGTCTTTAAAATTCTTAAATGTACTTTAGGGACTCTAAAATTGATAAAATTAACAATATCACAGTTTTCATATTTTAGATTATTCAATATTAAATATATAAATATTATTGCTTGTAAGTCGCGTCTATGCTCAAGTGTTTGATAAGAAAAACTCTCCAACATAGACTTGTACGAAACCATATATGGGTAAGTACCATATTCCCTTAGATGCAAGTATCGAAGAAACCTTCTCTGAACTTTTTCCACTATGTTAACATTTGTGGCTGCATTAGGCATCCAGACTGTAGAGGCGTACTCTACGTGCGGACGAACCAATGCATTATAAAGCTTACTGATTGTAGATGTTTTAAAAGAACCGCAGTTTCTAATCAGGAACCCCAGAGATCTATAAGCCTTATTTGTGCAATATTCAAGATGATCATTAAATTTTAAGTTGCACTGGAAAAGTACTCCGAGATCCTTCACCCTTGTCTTACGTTCCAAATATTTGCTATTGATGTGATAATTATTGACTAATGGGTGAACCTTCCTGGTGTACGACATGGTAGAACATTTTTTAACATTTAGAGACATCCCATTTAGATCAAACCAAGCCGATACACTGTTCAAATCATGCTGTAGTTGAGTAGAGTCTTCATTGGAATATACAGTTTTGTATAGTTTAAAATCGTCGGCATAAAGAAGGCTCATAGATTCTCTTGCGACGGAAGGTAAGTCATTAATATGAATGACAAAAAGTAAGGGCCCCAGTATACTACCTTGTGGCACTCTAGACGTGCTCACAAACCGTTCAGAAAAACTTTCCCCGACCTTCACCGACTGAAGCCGTTGTCTCAAATAAGACTCTATGAACAAGTATGACTGTTCAGAAAAACCCTGATCTACAAGTTTGTTAAGAAGTATCTTGTGATTAACTCTGTCAAAAGCCTTGGCACAGTCGGTGTAGATGACATCCAGTTGACCATCGCCCTTAATTGCCTCAGCAGCATGCTCAGCAAAAACACACAGATTGCTAATAGTTGATCTACCTTTCAAGAATCCATGCTGGGAATTGGAGATTGTAGGTCCAATCCAGTCGTAAACAGCATTGTGAATTATTTTTTCAAAAATTTTTGCTACGGTGTTGATTAAACTAATGGGTCTATAATTAGATATATCGTTTATTTTTCCATTTTTAAAAACTGGTGTTATGACAGATGTCTTAAAACTCTCTGGAAATAGGCTATTTTTGATAGAAAGATTAAAAATATGACATAACGGAAGTGCCAGCTGTTCTGCACAACCTTTATAGATGTAACTAGGTATACCATCAACACCCGTTGATTTTTTAGGTTTAAGATCTTTTATACTATTTATTATTTCGTTTACGGTAATCGACTGGAAGTCAAATACCCCCCACTGACCGTTGACAGGACTTGTACCCACATCCCCATCATAAACAGAACTAAAAAATTTTGCAAAAGCATCTGCGATATTCTGGGGATCACTATAATGTATGTTCTCAAGCAACATCTCTCCCGGTATCCCAGCATGACCCTTTCTGCTTTTAACGTACGCCCAGAAATTTTGGGGATTTACATTCACATCAAGTTCGATATTTTGCTGGTAATTTAAGAATTCAATTTTGGCTTGCTGTTTAATGCTTTTTTTTTAGTGCAAAGTATTCAGTTTCAAACTGACCTGCATTGTGTCTACAGATTAGACGATGTAAACGATTTTCCTTTTAGTCTTTTTAATTAAATCAAATGAAAACCAGGAGGGATATTGCCCGCGCCCCAATCTGCTGCCTGCAACCCTACGCTTCGGAACAGCCCGATCTAAACAACCATACAATAGACCGTAAAAGACCTCCACCGAGGCATTCACGTCCGGACACTGTAACAAGGAGCTCCAGTCTTGTGACGTTATTAAGCGATAAAGCAAATCAAAATCTCCCTTAGCAAAATCATACTTATGGACTGGCTTATAACTGATATTTTGCATTCTACCATTTTCAATCTTTAATACAAAATTTAATGCAGGATGGTAATTATCTTCGTATATCAGTGTATTTTCGGACCTGAAAACCTCCGTCAGAGACATATTCGATATGACTAAATCTAAATACCTATTCAATACGTTCGGAACATGATTTACCTGGTTCAAATTGTATATGTTAAGAAATTGCTCAAGCAACAAATTAATGCTACAGTTTGTGCATGGGTAATTTGGCAAGTTAAAATCTCCCATAATTAATACATTTGTTTCCCGAGTAAAAATGTGTTCAAACAAATTAAAATAACATTCATATAGTTCTACATTTGAATTAGGAGGAATGTATACAACTGATAAGAAAAATGCATTTTTTTTATAACGAATTTTTAACACTAAACATTCTATATCACAGACAAGTTTGATTTCTTCATATCGTAGGTGCTTCTTCAGTGCAAGAATAACCCCACCACCTCTTTTCTTTTGGGATGATCTATCACATCTAATCACAGTGTAACGAGTGTCAAATAGTTCACTACTAAATATGCCTTCACATAGCCATGATTCTGTCACAGCAATTATGTCATAGTCCTCCGTAATAACATTTGTATAAAAGTCATGAGTTTTGGTGCGGAGGCCACGCACATTTTGATAATAGACATTCAAGTGAACATTGTTAAGACTTACACTATTTACTGAGGCTCTGGATTGTTGCTCAGCACCCTCTTGGTTCGGAAAAACTTGTGTGTCTATTATTTGTAAAGGGGAACCAGTCCGACTTTACGACCCACGCTAGCACACACACCCATTACACCAGAAATGGCAACTCCTTGATGGCACCATATCGGAGACTAAACCGTACTCGTAATGGCGTTTTTTATTATGGGATTAAGTTCTTTAATGCCCTGCCTATCTCTGTTAAGGAATTATCTCCTAATGCTTTTAAAACAAAAGTAAAAAATTTTTTACTCTTCAATACATTTTATTCGTTCGAGGAATACTTTCAATCGAGCTTCAATTTTGATGTTATTGTCTAAGTTTGGTCAGGAGTTTAATGTTGGGTGTTTTTAAGTATTAAATTTTAGGCTAATATGTTATATATTTTTACATTTTGTTTCCTAATTGATTTTAATTGTATAAGTCTTAATACCTAAGTACTTAAGTTTATGCTTCTATTTACTAATTTTAATTGACTTGTGTAAAGGTTTTTGACTTTGTGACACCAATAATTTAATAAATAAATAAATATAGCATGTTTGTTTTGAGAAATCATGTTCACAATTTGAACTTACGGGGTAATATTTTCAACCCTTGCACTCACAGAACTGCTAAATTTGAGTGTTGCTTCTGTTACCTGGCCACTGATATGTTGAATGATCGCCAGTTTTATGGCATGCTGAGGGACATTCCGGGCTGTAGATTTAAGAGGAAATATAAGGGGATTTTATTGGCTGAGCAGGCATTGGATTGAATTAACCGCTTCACTCATTTTACTATGATTTCCGTTTGTCTGCCCTTGAAAGTGTTCTTGAAGGAATATCAGTTAATGAATTATTTATATTATTATAATTATATTTATATGTTATTATATAGAAAACTATTTGTTATATGTTATTATATGGAAAACTATTATATATATTTCTAGGGTGTCATGATAAGTGTACTGTTTTCAGGTGAAGTGGAAGAACCTAGTTGAACTTTACCTTTTGTGCTGTAATATTACTTACAATAAATATTTTTCTATTCTATTCTTTTTCTATTCTATATTGCCAAGGATTTATTTGATTAAGAACTGGTGCAGTGCTAATTGGCTATCATTCAATATAACTAAAACCAACGTAATAGGTTTTAAATGCAACATGCAGGGGTTACAACTGGATACTGACCCACTTCAAGATCTGGCAAGCACGAAATTCCTGGGGTTGTTTGTTGATGGTGAACTTCGCTTTATAGATCATATTCTGGAATTGAGTAAAAAGCTCTCTTCTGATTGCTTCGCAGTTAAGATTGCTAGTAGGGAGCTCGGCCCGGTTGTAGCATGGATAGTCTTTTTTGCTGTTTTTGAGTCTCACCTTAGATACGGTATTCCATTTTGGGGTGTTATTGCGCAGCAGTATGTTAATATTTTATTCACTCTGCAGAAAAAGGCCGTTCGCTCGATCGTAAACGTCAGTCAGAGAGGATCATGTAGGCCTCACTTCAAATCTCAGAATATTTTATCCTTTACTTCTCTGTTTAACCTGGAATCTACCTCACTTATTGATAAACACTAGGATACGATCAGGGGACCGCCTGGCCAGCAGATAACGCGGCAGGCACATGACTTACCCTTACCGGTTCCAACAACATCACTGGTGAAAAGATCATTAATTTATGAAAGCCGGAAAATGTTTAAATGATCTTCCAATACAGGTCAGATGTTCCGATACCCTGCAGCATTTTAGTAGATCGCTTAAAAGATTATTGCTTGGCAAGGTGTATTATACCGAAAAAATCATCCATTATTGCCCAAAGATACTGACTTTAAATTATAAGAGGGAAAACCAAACTCAAAATCTACAGTATCAAAATAATT
>JAEQML010075310.1:0-13890 GCA_016904865.1 Pissodes strobi
CACTTTATAGTGAACTGTTCTATATTAGCATTCATACTTCATGTGTTACTGACATTCGTTCTTCATGCATACATTTGTGCTATTTACATTTAATGGCTGGTTTAAACACTAGCCAGTTGCGGGAGGGAAATGTAATAGAATCGTTAGAGGCAGGGCGCCACGATGCTATAAAACGTATGAGGGAAGAGGGAAGCGCAGGCGTCCAGTCCGCAGTACACGTGTGCATTGAGCTTGAAGACGGGCTTAAGCTTCATTGTGATGATCCTATATGTACCGAGTGCAAAGTTTGTCAGCGATTATAGTTAGCGGATTGAACCCAAACCGGGCGCTGTTCGGCGATAGGTGTCTAACTGTATTTATAGTAGCTTGTGTGGGTGCATATGTACGTACTGAATATGCAACGGCAATGCTGCAGTGCGGAGCGACGTAGTGATGTGAGTTCCTAAATTGGACTGGCGCCGGTCGCAGCCGACTGGGCTGTCGCGTGCCTGCTATAATAGGTTCGTGCATATATTTAATACTACTATATCGTGTGTCAAGCTTGTTTACTATGGAACTGCAGTTCGCCGAGGATGTACTTGTCGCACTCATTGCACTTGCTTGATGTGTACTTTGGTTAATTTACGCAAGAGCTAGCGAGGCAAATAGTATAGTGTATTTCACATATTAAAATCATAAATATGGTATGTACGTTTTGACACCCAAGTCAGTGTGAAACGCCCTCATCATAAATTAGTATTTATGTTAACAATATAATTTAGAAAATTTATTTGTCGTATAACTTTAATGATATTCCAAAAATAAATAGATGTTTGTGGTGGATAGAAATAATTGAAAAACAACATATGATTACAAAACAATATAAACCTTAGTTTTCAAACGGGATGTAACTGCAGATATTCATTTATATATTTTTGGGTTAAGAGGTATTAAAACATGATATTATCACACTTCAAATTTTATTGCCCCTTAAATAAAATAGTGTATTTTTGTCTTATATTATAGGTATTCTTCTTTAGATGACATTTGTTTGGCTTCATGGAAAAATCTCACATTTCTGTACAAATCCATAATTAATTTACATAATTGTATTCTATGATTTGCATCTTCACTACAAGTTCACACCGACAAATTGTCCAAGTTTGAAATAACAATAAACAAAGTAAGTATAGGCATTTGAGTAAAGTACAAAGCAAACAGTAAACACCAAAATGAACGACTGTAAATGGCAACAAACAACAAAAACTTCGAAATAACAATAAACAAAGTAAGTATAGCGATTTGAGTAAAGTATAAAGCAAACAATAAACATCAAAATGGACGACTCACAATGAGTAATACTGTAAACGGCATATATTTATCAAATATATGGTAAACGGCAAACGAGCTGACAATTCGGCGCTCTATACGACCACGCACACGTAGAGGCGATCGATAATCGAAGGGGCAACGTTTATTGGTTGAAATAATTGACTTGCGCTCAACGCTGAAAGTACACATCGATCATTCTATCTCGTTTTGATTTCGGACAAATTTTGGCTCGACTCACGATATAGTAGTATTAAATATATGGGTTCGTGTGATGTCGGCTTCCGCCGCGCTTAGTTAGGGTGCAATCGCATTCTGTTTTATGTGACGTTCACTTCGTATTAGTTGTCTCTGGGACCTATATAATTATGGTTATAGGACATGATTTAATTATATTAATTGATAAATGTTTGATTTAATAATTTATGGAGGTCTTTGCTCCATATAGAACAGCGTTGTTTTTCCATGTATCGGTCCATGTCTCGGCCGGCGCTCTGGGTCATACCGAGAGTTTGCGATATTAGTAGTTACCTCAGAGCCATGAATTTCCCGGGTGAAAAATCTACACGCTAGGCGGTCGATATGCTCTCGCACGTATTCGATCCCGGCCCAGTCGTGTAGATCTCTCGTGCGGGTATACCAATTGGCCGAGAATGCAGCTCTTAAATGTTTGTTTTGGATTATTTGAATTTTCTTGAGGTGTGTCTCGGCGACCGCGCTCCATACTGGGGCGCCGTACAGAAGCGTCGGTCGAGTCACGGACCGATAAATGATTAATTTATTTGTTGGACTTAAAATGAATTATGCCTTATTAGCATATTTAAACTGTTTGAAAGCACAAAGTTCTTGCTTTTAACGTGATCGATATGTCTGTGAAATCTTAGGCCAGAGTCTAAGATTATCCCTAGATATTTGACATGTGTTTTAGGTGCGATGTTTGTGCCGTTCAGGTTTAAAGGGGCGGCTTCATTATTAGTTCGTTTTCGCGTAAAAATGATAAGTTCCGACTTGTTGGGATTTAGGCGAATCTTCCATTTTTCGTAAAAAGCAAGTATTTGCTCCATGTGTCTGCTCAGGTTATCGACGGCCGTCTGCGCCTGGAGGGCAGTGGAGTAGAGAGCGGTGTCGTCTGCATAAAGGGCTAACGAGGTTTCGGGGATTTTTGGGAGGTCAGCTATGTAATAGCTGAATAATAGCGGGGATAACACTGTTCCCTGAGGTACGCCGGCAATCAGCGGTCTTGTAGATGATACTGAGGTGCCAATTTTTACCGAGAATTTCCGCTCGGCAAGGTATGACCCGGCCAGTGCTGCAAGATGCATTGGGAAGCAATGCTCAATGAAGAGCTTATGCAGCAGTCCACCGTGCCACACCCTGTCGAACGCCCTCTCGATGTCGAGAAGTAGCAGGGCCGTGCAATGCCGATTATTAAAGCCTTCATAAATGTCCGACACGATTTTCGCGGCAAGCATATTGGTGCTATGCCTACCGCGAAAGCCGAATTGCTCCCTTTGGAGAACACCCAAGCTTTCGGCAGCCCTGCTAAACCTCGGCAACAGGAGTTTCTCGACAACTTTGCTCAATGTGCTCATGAGCGATATTGGTCGATATGAGGCCGTTTGATGCGGGTCTTTGCCGCTCTTATGGAACAGCACTATCCTCGCTTCCTTCCAGGAAGTAGGGAAGTGCTGCAAACGGATTATAGCATTCGTGATATGCATTAACTGTATAACGGTTTTTGATGGAAGGTTTTTAAGTAGGAGATAGGGAATTGTATCAATTCCCGGAGCCTTGTTCTTAGGCAGGCGGCTCAGGACTTTGCGGATCTCTCCAGGAGAGATTCGAATCCGTTCGAATACCGTGGGCGGTATAGGATAGACGCGGTCACCGAACAGATTGGACCGCTCTGTGATATGCGCGTGCAATGGCACAGTGTCTGGCGTGCTGCTATGGACTCCCTCAAAGAAGTCCGCGAATACCTCAGCCTTTCCTTGATCATCAAGGATGTCACGGCCTCGATGATGAATCACCGGGAATTCGGCTCGGGCACCGCGGACCTGCCTTGCGAGCTTCCACAGAGAGCCATCCTCTGTGCCGAGCTCATTCACGAAGCGCATCCATTTTGAGCTTTTATGTTCTCGGATTTTAGTTTTAATCTGCCCGGTGATCGCGTCTATTCGCCGCTTTTCTATGTCATTACGATTCCTTTGCCACCTGCTTCGAAGTCGATTCCGGAAATTAATGAGGTTTAGGATATCATCAGGAAGAGTTTCCACGTATGGTTTCTTCCTGACTACCGGACATAGGGCGTCACGTACGCGCTGGATATTGGTGGTTAATGTGCTCACTTCTTGCTCTAGTTCTTGGATAGTGTCGATTTGTCTTGGGATAAGAGTGATATCATTCATGCTCCGTCGGAACATTTGCCAGTCAAGGTTTTTGTATGAGACGTATGTCGCATAGGCTGCCGGCCGCCTGTAAGGCCTCAATGCTGACAGGCTCAACCTGACTGGCAAATGATCCGAGTTAAGATCATTTACCACTCTGAGTGCATTATTGTTGTTTATCCCCCGGGTCATCGCCACATCCAGGAAGGAGGGCCGTCTGCGAGCATCAGAGGGATAATGAGTGGGGGTATTCGGGCGTAGAAGCTGGATTTCCAGGTTGTCTTCTAGTATTGATTCTAGAATGCGCCCATGAAAATTTGTGTAGTTATCGCCAAGATTGACGTGATTTACATTAAAATCACCGATTAAGATCGATTTGCAGCCTGGCTGCAAAAAGGCTAGGAAATCCCGCTGTGTATAGCGAGGACCGTTCGCTGCATATCCCCCACTGATACACAGCCCCCCCTCTAGTTCAACGCTAACATGTTCTATTGCTGTGCGCAATGTCATTTTTCTTTTGTAGCGGAGGGACCTGTGCAGCAAGCAAGCAACGCCCCCCCCCGGGTCGGTCCGGCCTGTCACATCTTTCGACCGCGTATCCGCGGAATTTGATGTTTATGTTATGATTTAGGCGCGTTTCGTCTAAAAAGACAACCTGGGGCTGGGATTTATACAGAAAATTTCGAAATTCGTCAAGCTTCTGCCTGATTCCATTACAATTCCATGAAACGATATGAAACATTTATGTGCACCATTAGTTGCCCTGAATGTTATACTTATGCATCTCTACTGCGAAAAATCGCAGTGAAGCTTGAATTAAGAGTTGTTTGTCGCCGTTGCATTCTCTAAGCATGGAAGCATATTCATCCAGGGCAAAAAATAATTCATTTAGATTTATTAAAGAGTTAATTTCGTTAACAACACTTGAAAGGCGGTTTATGTTCGTAATTGTATTATTAGTTATAGCATGATCGCTTACCGGGTTTGGTTGGTTAGTACTCTCATGTTGCGTGGCCCTGTTTTGCAAGGTGTTTGGAAAATTTTTATCGTATATGGCCTTCTGGTCTTCTCGGGTTGCTCTTGGCGCGTCCTTGGTTGCATTTTTACCCCGGCCCTCGTTCTCTTTGCCGTTCTGCCCCCGCCAGGCCGGCTTGACGGGCAGAGGAGCAGGTTTGTATGTTTGTCTCTGTTTAGGGTTCCTTTTTTGTTGATTTTCTTTAATTTGGTCTATTTTAAAAATATAGACCGGGCAGCTAGTGTCTATTGATCTGTGCGGCCCTCCGCAGTTCACGCATTTGATTTGATTTGACTCACATGAGGTAATTTCATGTGACAAACTACATTTACTACAACGCCCGTCCTTTCGACAGTACGTTGACGAATGGCCATAGCCTTGGCACCTTTTGCATTGTGTAACGATTTTGTCGGATTTACGATATTCCCAAGAAACCTTTATGTTTAACAAGAATTTAACTTCCTGTTGTAACTTTCGTAAGGAAGTTTGTGAGTCAAGGACAACTAAGTAGAGTGGCACTTTCGTCTTCTTCATTAGGTAAATATTGACTACGTCGATGTTATATGAATCTGTGAGATCTTCTTTTATCTCTGCCAATGGAATGTCTCCGTCTAGGCCTCTCAGAACATAGGCTTTTGTTTTCTGAGTCTTATTTGCATAGGTATGATAGGGTAGTCTGTTGTCATCCATCATCCTCTTTACTGTTGTCCAGTCTCTTTCGTTTTCTGTGTAGATTATAGTTGAATATTTGGTGTATTTAATAGTATAGTTGGTTATCTTCATTTGCTTCATATCGGCCCTGAGGGTTTTATGGTTCGTGATCTTTCCCTGTAGGACTACTGGGGGTGGAAGTGCCTTTTTGTTCTTGATTGAGTCCTTCTTTTGGGAGGGGTTCCCTGTTTTTGTTGACTTTTTAGGTATTGACTTTGCGCTGCTTCCATCCTCTTCCAGGTCGCTGAGTGCCTCAAAAGAGTTACTCAAAGGCAGGGGTGGGGGTAAACCCTTGTCCAATCTCGTTATCTTTACATTTTTGCCAAAGGGCAGTGTTTTATATGGGGTCTTGAACACAGCGCTGTCAGTCTCCATTTGGATAGGGACGTTGGTTTGCTCAGGCCTCTCGCTTTCGGTTATGATAGAAATGTATGAGGCTTTTGGGGGGGTATCCTTTGCAGGAGGCGACGTATGTTTGTTTTCGAGCTCTACATGAGTGTCTGGGTTTCGTTTAGGGCCCTTTAAAGGCTCCCGGCCTGTATCGATTCGAGGCTTGGCCTCTTTCCTTTTAGGATTAGAATTATGCTTGAGTTTGAGGTGCTCTACTCCCTTATTGAGGGCTAGATACACCTCGGCGGTTGTCTTATGGCTAACAGAGTTAAGTGGCACTACTAGCGTACGGCATTCAGGGCACGAGTCTTTATTCCTATCTAAACGGTGTTGTGCTACTCGCACGCGTTTTAAGGAGGCCTCGTCTAGAGTTTCGCCCCTGGGGTCCAGAGATTTAAGTGAATTCGAGTGGTCAAATTCTGACTCGCTCATTTCAGAGAGTAAGCGTCGGGGATCCGACCCCGATTTAGTGATTTTACAACTACATATAAGCTATATAATACAATATTTACAGGTATTTAATTAAACTATTTACACAGGAATTCAAAAATCACAGATCCGAGATATCGGCTAGAAAAACGCGCGAAGATGCTTTTTGCCCGAGTTCCGTTATCAGTACTTTAGGTCGCAAGAAACGAAATCATACCAAGAAAATAATAACGCAAAACACGATATTCGAATAGAAAGAACGTAGTGCTCGTTAACGGAGAACACTTTATCCGTCCTACCACAACAACGGTCGAGGCAGGAATCCGAAGAAATATTAAAACCTGCAATACTATGAGGGAAAATTCGGAGAAATTCTTCTGATAATTCAATTTACTACCTTTGCAGGAATATATAGAATTTACTCCGAGAATTAACCCAAATAATACTGTTCAATTTGAATGCAAATACGTAAAAAATGTGCTTGACCACTGAACGATAAAATAATTACGTTCTCCCTAAATTTGGACTAAGCCTCTTTCAAATTACATGAATTTGATTAAGGAGAGTCGCAAATATTCACGAATAAATCGGTATTATTACCCAAAAGGTCACGACAATAATTTAAAAATATTGAAGATGTAAGCTAACTAAAAGTGGAATACAACAATGCAAATTCTTACTTTAGTCAAATAAGACTAAACGAATCATAAACAAATATTAATTATGTATTTAAAAATGAAATAAACAGTTAATATATTACAAGATGAATTAAATATTTCAAGATTGAAAAAACCAACACACTCGTCAACGTCTCAACACAAGATAAAAGATCTCGTATTCAAAATTCAAGACGTTGGACAAAATTATGTTTGCCGATGTATTATTGGCTAATTTATAACATGTGATTAACCCTATAAACCACAGCGTCAAGTAATAGAAATACCCAATATTAAATATAGTAACCTATAGTAAAATAAATTCACAAATTGTAGGTACAAAATAGCGTACTAGCGCTTCTAAAATCGTTATTCGCACGAAATAAACCTATTCGTGAATATATGTCACTGGCGACTTAAATATTAAATATCGAATATCATTTGCAATTATTGAATTGAAATTTTAGTGTAGCGGAATAAGCATATATTCCGTTACAAATGTTCACATAATATAATATTGACCACAATCGGGATTGCAAATGGACGTGACTTGACAAAATTAATAATTTTTACCGTCTCATCAAGAACCAGTTTTAGACTTGGGGGCATTTTCTTAACCGCGAGTGATTGTCTATGCAGGATGCATTGGCTGGAACTACAATTTGGCGCTTTACTTTTTTTTTTCGTGATACTGCTTCTGCTGTTCTACCTGTCATTGCCTTGGCTCCATCGGTACAAATATCGATGCAATCATTCCAATCCAGTTGGTTTTTTTCAAAAAATATGTTATCGTGTTACAGAGTTCTTCTCCGGTTGTGTTAATAGGCAGCGATGAGCACATAAGCAAGTATTCTTCGAGTGAATGTTTATATGGATATCGCACAATTACTAGCAAGATCGCCAGTCCAGCAACATCAGTCGACTCATCCATTTGCAAGGATGAATTTGTTATTTTGTGGCCGTGCAACCAGTTCTTGTTTTTTGTATCCTGCGAGATCCCCAATCCGGCACGAAACTGTATCCTTCGAAAGCGGCACTGTAGAAAGATGCTTTGCAGATTTTTCGTCGAACATACATTGTTATGTCTACCACACATGGTTTTATTAACTTTTCAGCGATAGTGTGCGCTTCTCCTGCTTGGGCAATGCGGTAACTAACCAAATACGAGGCCTTTTCATTCACAGTCTGAGTCGCGTACGTCATAGTTTTTTGGCATCTTAATAATTGTTCTTTTTTACGTACACAAAATTCTTTACTCTTGTGTTTGAAGTCGGGATGCACAGTTTCTAAATGTCGGCACATCTTAGCAAGTACCATCGAACTATTAGGAAGGCGAAGGAGTTTGCTGCACAACATACAGAGAGGTGAGCCGTTGGAATCAACAAATTGGAGATTAATATATGATTCGTCGTACTTTCGTTTTTTCGCATTTAGTGTGTCATTAGATGATTTTCTACTTGACCTTGAAACCATAGAACTAGAACTTGACGCCGTCATATCACCTTTATTTGAATTTGACGCATCATACAAGCGAACCACTTGTGAACCCTCCGTGGATGATTTTATTTTTATTGCAACACCTTTAAGCCAACGCTCCATTCTTCTTTAACATTAATTTTATTTGGCCAATTTTGTGACAAATAGAATATCTTCACGCACGAAATGCAAGACTTTAAAACCACTACGAACAACACAAGCCAACATAAAATACTGAACGTGGTGCGAGTAAATTTTGCGGTACGTTGCTCGTTTAATTAATTCTCCGCTGATTGATTGGGTCAATCAACGATCTTGGCTAGTGTAGTTCTGTCCACCTTTTTTTTAATGTACGATGATGATATACCATTTATAATTACTTTGAACTTCATGCAAATTATATTCTAATTCAATAATTAAAGTTAAAACGTACTAATTTTATTTAGTTTCATTATGGGTCGCTTTTCAGGTTATAGACGTATCAGCATCTAAAGTAACCATGTATGGCACTAAAGTAGAAATTAAACTAAAGAAAGCCGAGGCTGGAAGTTGGCCAAAACTTGAAGCGAATATAGTCAGGAAACCCGAAACTCCAAAAAAAGAAGCAGTAAAATCTGAAATTCTTCCATCTAAAATAATTGAAGAAGTGGATTTAAGTGAATTATAAAACACCTTTGCTGATAATAGGGGTGTTTAGGGAAATAACCAGCAATGCATAGAAACATAATCTTTCAGGCGTGATAGTAGATGAATATATTAATTAAATAGACAGTTTCAAAAGGAGCATGTCTGAAAATGTAAAGATATATTTTTTAAGTGCATAGTGTTTTATTATATTACAAAATGTTGCAACCTTTATATCACTTTCCTTGTCAAAAGTTATAGTTCATGTGTTATAGTAGGTGTGTTTTTAACAGTCTTGCTACCCATGTAATTAACCTCGTAGAATAAACTAATATCTGTATGGAATTATTGTCTTTTCATTGTTCTCATTTTCTTTGACATTTGGAGCAAATTTTTACGTTCTCTCTATCATTGATTTATGCTTTTTGTGTCAATTGAAGTCATTGATGCCAATGAATTGATTCGCTGGATGAAAAATAAAAAACGTTCGGATTATTATTATTTTGAACTGTTGACTGTCATGTGTCAAACACTAACACAAAATAGTTATTTTTGTTACAAGTACCTAAAATGGAGTTTTTCAGGACGAATCATTGCTGTTTCCGGACGAGGCATTAGCCGAGTCCGGAATAGCAGATGAGTCCTGAAAAACTTCATTTAGGTACGTGTGACAAATACTATTTTTTGTCATACGCTCCCAAAATTAAATTTTTATTTATACGCTTTTTGCAATTCTTCAGAACGCCTAAATTTGCAAATTTACCATAATTTTTGAAATCATAATTTACGACAAAGTATACTTAGAATTTGATATCGTAGCAACTATTTGACAATTTTGTCATGTCATTCGAAATTTTTGACATTTAGACATAATCAGGAATTTTGGAATAGTCCGTAAAGGTTGCCATGACGACTTTTAGGGACTAGGCCTAAAAAGAAGCATTTTACGGACTCAAATGAGTTCGTAAAATAGCTATTTTTGGGAGCGTATGACAAAAACATAATTAATTATGTTTTTAATGTGGGTTGACTGCCTTCATTTTTTATTATTATTTCCTGGATACTTGAATCGCTTTCTCTACTACTGGTGCTACTGCTTGCATGCAGTACTTTTTTTGTATAAAAGAGATATTCTATTTTGCAAAACAATTTGTGCTAGGATACAAAAACGCAGTAAATACTTTTATAATTTCCATATCGGATTCATTGAGTCTTTAATGAAGAAGCTCATTAAATTCAGCAATTTGAGAATGCTTAGGTGAATTGTCGATGGATTCGAATAAGGCGATACAATAGCTCTTCGAGTAGAATAAAATTACTTGTTTTAAATTCAAATATTTCGGTCCATAAATGAGAGAGTATGTCTCAAAATTATTGCAAAGGATAGGGAAAATTTTGTAGTTTCATTGTATTCAGAAGTAAGATTGTATTCGGGGAGGACTTAAACTCTAGTCGGACTTCACAGTATGAATTTAGTTTAAAATGTTCTTAACTGTGACTGTGTCACTGTGAAATATTGTTTACTAAATTGTAGAAAAATGGCATATATTTATCAAGTTGCTGTTACAGTATAGTGCTCAATTATAACATTTTAATGAACTTATTCTTTTAAAATCTCGATGAATCCGATATGGAAATTATAAAAATATTAACTGTGTTTTAGTAAATTCTTATAGGTATCTAGCACAAATCATTTTTCAAAACAGAATATTTCTTTTTTATATAGGGTCTCAATAGTTTCAATGAAACAAATAATCTCTCATACAACAAATGTCTCTTGTTTGGTTCTCCGGTAAATTATGGCGTCCGTGGAAAATGGATAATAATTATTGTTGAAAACTCCTACTGTCTCTGGCTTCTGCAAAACTCCAGATTCAGGACCAATGTGTCCATCTGAATGGAATGTAGACAACAAAAGAACATTTTTGTTTGGTTTTGGTTGCGGAATGCAAACATGGTACTAGGAGCTGGTCTCACCTTCGTGTCTAAGAATATTGGTGGAATCTCCCTTTTGTTTTTTCTAATTGTTCCCACTAGAGTAGTTCTTTTATCAAGCAAATATTCAGCCAAAGGAGTGGATTTTCTAGCATCTCGTCCACAGTGCAATACTCGCCAATTTGGTAATTTTCTTGGCATTTTCCAATAGCCTTAAAAAAGCTGCCGAATGTGAGTGATACAGTCAAGGGATTTTCTTTCGTCTCGGTCGTTTATGTTATCAAATCTAATTGTTCTCACCAGGGGCCTATAACACAAATGCTACAAGTCCAACAATTGTGGAAATAAATTATACAAGTGTAGATTTTCTGTAACATAAAGTAAGTTGTAGTTACTAGCGGGGCACTGGTAATTACGGAACTTTTTGTACAGTTGTAGTTTGTTTCCATAACACAACATCCACACTTGTTCAGTTGTGTTACGGAAATGTCAACAATTGTAAACAATTTTCTACCTATCTTGAAAGCTGGGTTGATTCAATGTAGTTAAGTCTTTCACCGTGAACGTATAATTTTACTGTCGATATGTGGTCCAGTGATTCCTATAGTGACCACCAAAATCGAGACAAAAATGCTCGTACAGTGTATCGGTATCGGGAGAGAATAAACCTTGACATGCTGAGAGACGGAGAACTTGTGGAAAGGTTCAGCCTCAATCGAGAACCGTGAAAGCCTTCTTCAAGATATAGGCTCAGCAATGACTTATCAAACGATTCGATGGTAAGGCTTGTCACCATTACAGAAAATACTTATTGCTCTGCAACGGTTTGGAAACGGAGGGCAATACCATGGGGTATGTGACATGCAGGGAGTGTCAAAAATTACCGTCTGCAGATGCAGAATAAAATATGATGCAGTGATTCGTTGGCCCGACAATACAGTGCACGTGACAGAACGCTTTCACAATTTGGCGGAATTTCCAGAAGTTTGTGGAGCTGTAGATGGAACCCTCATAAATAACGATGCCCCCAGGAATAACGAACCCGCTTACGTCGACGGCCATGAGAAGCATTCAATCAATTGCATGGCAGTGTGTGTGCCTGACTTAAAATTTTATTATATAAGTGCAAATTGGCCCGGAAGCTTGCACAATGCGCGAGTACTTCGTAACAGTTCTTTGTGCGTAGAATGAGAAACGGTTGGAGACCTCATGGAAATGCTATGATTCTTGGAGATTCCGCATATCCCTTACGCGAATGGTCTTTTCCACCAACTTATGACGATCCGATGAACCCAACTCAGATCACTTTTAACAGAGCTCATAGAAGCACTCGGCGCATTATAGAAAACGGCTTCGGTCTATTGAAAGAAAAAGTCCATGCTTGAACCATCTACGGGTTGATCCAGTCTTCGCCACAAACATTTTTAAATGTTGTGCGCTTGTAAGAACGATAATGTACAAGTGTAGAATATTTCACTAGTAGCTACAAGTGTATGAAATATTATTGTGTTACAGGAAATAGGGTTACCTGTAGGTACAAGCCATTTACTTGTAACTTGTAGACTTGTTACAATTGTAAGCATTGTGTTATAGGGCCCAGGAGGTGAAATCTTTCCCTAGACATTGTAAGGCGAAAGCAATCAGGAGCTGATCCATCAGTATCCCATAACTCTGCTGAAGAACAGGAGCAAGTTCTCAGGAAGGAAGGTATACATCGAGTCTGACCTAACTCCGACTCAGTTGAACCAACTTAATGAAGTCAAGGAAGAGTTAAGGACACGCAGGGACAATGCTGAGGATAATCTTTTCATTAAATACATTAATGGTACAAATAGCAACAAAAAACCAGACGCGGGCGCAGCCTCCTCACTCTCCTTAGATAACGTAATTACATGTTACTACCAGAATGTCCGCGGCCTACGTACCAAGACACATAGCTTTTTCAGTGCTGCGTCCACTTCCGGCTATGATATTATATTCGTCACTGAATCTTGGCTTCAAAATGATATATTTGATAGCGAAATCCTTCCTAGTTCATATGTAATGTACCGCTCGGACAGAAGAACTGATCTCGTAGCTGCATCTAGGGGCGGTGGAGTTTTGTTGGGAGTGCTTAACCATTTTCACTCAGAGACTATCAACCTTTCAGTGATCCACAATGAGGTGCCGGAGATTGACTTGGTGGGGTGTAAAATTCAATTTAACCATTTCTTCCTGTATACTTTTGTACTGTATATTCCTCCCACCATCGATTCTGCGCAATTGGAATACTTTTTCGAGATTCTTTTAATAGTTGATGCAATTTTTGGTCCTTTATTCAAAGCAAACAAAACCAGTCCCAAATTCCTCGCTCAATGAAATTCTCCAACAGATCTTATGACACCCCTTACAGCATTGTCTCAGCTTTTGGTGAATATTTCAAAAGCGTTTATACAAACTCAGCCCATAGTGAGCATCCTTTTCCCAGATAGCACAGATGTGTCCTAAATATAGCCCAAGTATATCTCGTAGGATATCCATGTATGTCCCACGTATGTATGTTACCGGCTTACGCTATCCATAGTCCATCGCAGGGATATCTGATGTGACTAATTCGGAAATCCCTTAGATATCCGCAGATATATCCCCGAGATATATGGCATTATCTATGGTACGTGCATATGACAACGGAAGGATGTCCTAATAAAGCAACATTTTGGATTCTATATTAAATATACTAAGGATGTATTGTTTTGGTCATGGACTATCGATAAACCATCATTAGGATATCCTGTACCAAAAAGGGAAATTTCCAGTATATTGCTCATACGTCTTATGGATATAAAATGCGCATGCCATGCACATAACGGTTCTTGTAATAAATAAAAATGTAATTATTATAATTTAATTTTTTTTATATGTACGAAATTGAACATATTACACCAATTCGGTTTAATGGCTAACAGCAGCTAAGTATCTA
>JAEQML010075311.1:0-13888 GCA_016904865.1 Pissodes strobi
AAAAAACTGCAAAACAAGGCGGTCGCGGAACTCTCTGAAAACTATACAATAGAAATTCCAAAAATAATAAATCCAAAGGTAGTCATTGTTGGTATACAGGAAACGTATTTAAATACAGAGGAGGACTTTATTCAGAGAGTAAAAAACCAAATATGCCTTTCGACATTTGATGGAAATGTGAAAATTAAATTTATTAAAAGGTACATACCAAAAAGTAAACGATTGTATAATGTTGTCTTAGAAGTAGATCCAGAGGTTTTTAAATGTCTGATCAAGCATGGGAGAATATTCATAAATTGGGAAAGTTTACCGATTTATGAGTATGTTAGTATCTTGCGTTGTTACAAATGTTGGAAATATGGGCACAAAGCTGTACACTGCCAACAGCCAAATATTATATGTCCATTGTGCAATCAGAGTCATAAAAGTGAGGATTGTAAGTCAACCGTGAAGGAATGCACTAATTGTAAATACGCTCATGAGGTTCTTAAGATCCCAAACATAGAGTTTGGGCACACTGTTTTTGATGGGGACTGCGTCTGTTATCAAAGGGCACAGGAAAGAGCTAAATCTAGGACTCAGTACATATAGCCACCAAAGAACATACCCAAAGCATCTTTATCAATAGATAGTGAAGTGATTCTGCATATAAACATCCAGGGACTCACATCACACATTCTAGAGGTGAAACAGCTGTTGCAGAGTCGAAACCCATTGATTGTTTGTGTAAGTGAAACCCATATTACCCCAGAAATTGATGATAAAGAAGTGTCTGTACCTGGTTATCATGCAGTGTTTTGCTACTCAAACAGCAGACACACTGGGGGTACCCTTATTTACATAAAAAATGGCTTAAACTTTACAGTAACTTGCAATGAGGCAGTTGATTACAACTATTGGGTACTGTTTATAGGGGTGCATTTACAGAAGGACACGCTTATGGTGGGAGCCATCTACAGATCCCCAAATGGAAATTGTAAAGAGTTTTTAAATTACTTAGACCTAAAACTTAATGATGACATTTTTCATAAGCTAAAGACCGTGATTTTGGGAGATCTGAATATGGACCTCATAAAGAACGACAGTGATGCAAGAAACTTAATAAAAATTATAGAAGCAGCTGGCCTTACACAAATTGTCAAAAAAGAAACAAGAATTACTAATAAGTCATCCACACTAATTGATCACATCATTACCAATGATTATAATGCCAGCGAAATTCCAAGAGATTTTCCATTGTTAAGTGACCATGAAATAGTTGGTATTAGATTAGAATTTGTGGACACCCCTGTTAAAAGAGAGGTTATTTGCAAGAGAAATTTGACTTGTCATGCCATCTCTAACGTAATAGAAGAATTAATAGGAGCAAACTGGAATTACACCTCTACTGATATAAACATCGTATACTTGGATTTTATAAATACCATTCAAAAGGCAGTGAATAAAATAGCTCCAATACAGAAGCATATCATCTCAACAAAATATCCGTGGATTACAAGAACAGTCAAAGAGGCACAAAGAAATAGGGACAGAGCATATACAAAATTTATACTATCGAGAAATGATGAAGATTGGAGAGAATATCAAATTAAGCGTAATGGAGTTACTTCATTATTACGCACTGAAAAAACAAAACACTATGATCAAAACATAGACAGGTGCAAAGGAGATGGAAAAAAGATGTGGAGAACACTAAAAGACCTGGTGGGAAATAACAGTGGACAAATAGATTTCACTGATATAGACTGTGGAAAGTATGATGGACCAATGGAAGAAAGTTTTAATAAGTTCTATTCTGATAGCATAGGTGAAATTGCAAATAGTATAGAAAAAATTGACTGGAATCCTAATATAGAAAAAAATTATGTACAAAGCCTTGCTAACTTTAAACCTGTTAGTTTCTCGGAACTTAAAAAAACTGTGTATGGTTTTAAAAATAAAAGTACCAGTGATGAATCGCTAAATATCAAATTAGTGAAGGACCTCTTCTGTGTAATAGGTTATCCTCTTCTTTATATTGTGAATTCCTCTTTACAAACAGGAAAGATACCAGGTGAACTAAAAACCAGTGTTATAGTTCCCATACCTAAGGTTTCCAAACCTAAGGCTCAAGCTGAATTTAGGCCAATTAATTTACTACCTGTAGTGGATAAAATCATTGAAACAATTGTATGTCAACAACTTAGATATTATCTTGAGAGTAATCAATTACTATTTGTGGGACAGTCCGGATTTAGGAACAAACATTCTTGTGAGACGGCCCTGCAATATGTGTGCGCAATGTGGCGTAAGGAGATAAATGAAGATAAAGTGGTCCTTGGCGTGTTTGTAGACTTGCAGCGTGCATTCGAAACAATTGATCGTGGTATCCTTATTAAAAAATTAGAACTATATGGTGTAAATAGCAGTGCATTGGATTGGATAAAGGACTATCTAAGTAACAGGTATCAAATAACTAAAGTACGCAATAAGCTTTCAAGTAAAAGGGAAAACGAATGGGGTGTCCCACAAGGGAGTGTGTTGGGTCCTCTACTCTTTGTTGTTTATGTTAATGATATTTATGTAGCATTAAAAAAATCATTTGTTAATTTATTTGCGGATGATACCCTTATTTGTGTAGCAGGCAATAATTTTAGAGAAATGTCAAATATTCTTAACAACGAACTAAATATCTTGTATAACTGTCTTTGCCAAAATAAATTAAAACTGAACACATCAAAAACAAAATACATGGTAATGGGTTCAAAAACAAACTGTAGAGAATATGCCGAGCTGGGATTAGTCCTCAATATAAATGGCTCTAAAATTGATTTTGTTTCTGAAATAAAATATTTAGGTATTTTCTTGGATCCTCAGCTTAGTTTTTCTAATCAGGTAGATTATCTATGTAAGAAACTGGGTAAAAAAATTGGATTTTTTTATCGCATTTCAAATTATTTGTCACAATGGGCAAAAACACTTGTATATAACACAATTATTTTACCTCACTTTAATTATTGTTGTTCCTTATTGATATCTTGTACTCAGGAAAATATAAATAGATTGCAAGTTCAGCAAAATAAGGTAATGCGCATTATCCTTAATTGTAATAAATATACCCCAATACCTCGCATGTTACAGGCATTGAACTGGTTATCTATCGGGCAGGGCATTAAAAAGGCGAACCTGGTTTTAATATATAAAATAGGGCATGGCCAATTACCAAGATATTTTGACGATTTTCTGAAAAAAAGATCAAGTTTTCATGATTATAATATTCGTTCAAGGCAAAACTATAACATACAGTCGGTTAAAACGATAACTTTGCAAAAATCTTTATTTTATGAGGGTGTTCGCATGTTTAATGCCCTTCCGGAGACAATAAAGAATGCACCTAATCTGAAATTTTTTAATAAAAGAGTTTGTACATTTTTAAAGGACACATAATAGGATGGTATTTATTTTGTAACTAACAATATGCTTTGTAAATATTTGTATTTTCTTTTCAACTAGCCAAGAGCTAAATAAAGATTATTTATTTATTTATTTATTTATTTATTTAATAAAAATAACTTTGTTGTAAATGACAATCCTATGAATTTAGAACAATTGTATACATATAAAGCATTGAAATACCACTATAGTTCTTTGAAAATACATGTCTCACCTCTGCTAGTATTACTCGAAGTAAAAACCTGATTGTTCCAAAAAATAAGAAAAGAGTAAGTTATAAAAAATCGTACAAAAAGGCAATGAAGACCTTCAATAATTTGCCAAATGATTACAAAGTATTGTAAATAGATAAAAGATCACATGTAAATATGTTGAAAAATTGAATAAAATCTAATTGAGTTCTAAAGTTTATTCACTTGATAGCTCAATCAAGAAAACTTTAATTTTAGTTAGTATGTAAGAGTTTTTAATGTTATATTTTTGCTATTTTTCTTTTTTTTTCTTGCAACTGGATCTGCGCATAGATTACTGTGTTTATCTCTGCAGGGTTTTTACAGTTTTTTATATAATTTACTGTAAATCTTTTCTGGATAAATAAATACTAATACTAAAATACTTATTCAAAAAAAAATAAAATAAAATTTCAAATTCAACGTTTTGTATCTTTAAAACGAAGCATTTCTGGATATATATGATCATAAGAGTTTTATAATACTATACGCTCCTGAAATTTCAGGTACTTATTTGGTTGACCTGCTTAGTAATAAAATTCGGCGTAAGTAGTATAGCTGGGGCGCTCCCAAGACACTCGATCGCAGACAGTGCCATGTCTTCCACAATGACCTTGGAAAATATCATGATCTTATGCAAGAAAACAAGTGCATACCTCAAGAAGCACCAACACAGAGTTAGCAGCAAACTCAACAACAACAACAACAACAGCAAATTTAACAAGGTAATAAAGGAACACGAATAAAAAATTAGTTTAGTGTGGTAATATAGTTTTAAATTTTGTAAATATTAGTTCATGAACTTTGATTTTTTAAGTGATATACAAAAAGACTCAATTCATAAAGAAAAAACTTTTAATAGTATAAATAATCTTAATAAAACAATTACTAACGCAAATGATCTAATTATGCATGTAAATATAAGAAGTATGTTTGCAAATTTTGATAACCTAAAAAAACTGATAAAAAGTTTAGTAAAAAGACCTATAATTATCATATGTACTGAAACATTTATTCAAGTTTATTATAAAATGCATAGTATTGAAGGTTACAAAAGTTATTATAATGATAGTAAATTAAATCAAAATGATGGTAGTATGGTTTTTTTGATGATATTGTTATGGGCGAAACTGTAACTGTTACAACTGGCAAGTCAAAAAATTTGAATACTTGTATTATATTAAATGATAATAATAAATAATGAAATGCCTATATTTTTGATGCCTGCAAGCTGAAAAATAAGATACAAAACTATTAATTTTGATAAACATCATTTTCAATACGTAATACATTTTTACGTAACTTCACAAACTATAAATTTTTAAATAACCATTTTAATCTATTGCATAATTTTATGTTCAAAATGTAAACGTATTTTACGGATTCTGTTCTTAAGTTTAGTCCTCTTTTAATATAAATTAATTTAAATTCATCATATTTTCATAAATTATGAACAACTAAAAGCAAATAAAATGTCACAATTTTGTTTTACTCTTGTATCGTTTTGCGGTTGACCAATTCAATTATTAGTCGTGGTTTATATTCACACGCAATGTTTGTTTTGCGCGTTCCGAAAGTTTAACTTGTAAACAATTTTTGTTTAAAAACACATAGGCACATATTGCCGCGTAGGAATTGACCAATCAATGTTTCATTCCGGTTGCATCACAGACAAAAAAAGGTCCTGGAGCATTTTATAGAAAGAATATTCTAGGTTTTTTATAAAATAAGTACTTCTGGTAAGGTGACACAACGAGATTCATAGCAAAATGCCCAAGACTCTCAACATGGACTATTTTACTAGCAGATCCATCGACTTCGTCAGAAAAAAATAATACAATTAATATCAATACAAGCCATAATAAGCACATATTATTAAACACTACTAAGCACTATTTTCAAAAATATCACTCACATAGTAAGAATTCTTAATTGTTAAGTAATTCTTCCTCTGTTCTTTAAAATAGTGATTGAAAAAGTTTTAGATCTGGGGTAGTTGGTGATTTTTTTTATTACAGCAAAATATTCTTTATAACGGGAATTATAATCATTTAGTTTAGAATTTTCAAATCAACTAAATCTACTTGCACGAGATCTTGTTGTTTTCCAAGGTCATTGCTGAAGACATGGCGCGGCGATGTCATCGGGTGTCTTGGGCAGAGTACAAATAATATCGAGTAGATTCACTCAGCAAAAATCGTTTCATGTTTTTGGATCAAACGCAAAAGCCGCAATACGGTAAAAAAATTAGTTTTTTCTCTACCTGCAGCAGCGAGCAGTCTGTGAGGGGAGATTCTAAAAGTATTAGCTGATGCAAAATTATTCCCTCGGTTACATGATTAAGGTAATTTTTAATACGTGATTCAAATGAATAAAACTATGTAATAAAGTTATACAAAATAGTAACGTCTACTAAATTCAAAAACATGATAAATAAAGATAATACCAATTAAAATAATTTATTTGACAGTTTGTAACTTGATTTATCCATTAAAACATGTATAAAGCAGAAGGTTCAAAGTACCTGACAAATATTGTGAGAATTTAAAGATAAAAAAGGACATATTAAGTTAGTAAACTAAATTTATAGCTTCTTAAAGGTCTTAACACTTCATTACTCGCGCTACGAGTATTTCTCTCACATTTTCTGCGAAATCGTCAGTTTTCGGAGATGGCTTTGCGAGCGGAGCTGTCCTCCACTCTAGCTGACAAAGGAGTTCTGGTAAAGCGATGTTCTAGGTGTTTCTAGTTGTACGACGAACTGGTGCGCTCCTGCCGTCTGTCGGGACTGTCTGACAGGAGTTGCCAGGGACGGGATGATGCGGGCCAAATCCTGGGAACATCTACCGTGAAAGTATTCTGTAAAACAGAGACATCTCGGCCACATGTCTGCGATGTTCCAGACTATCCAGATTCCGGGTCAACTCCGGTTCGTCGACGAGACGCACAGCCCTATTCTGAATGGAATCCAGCAGCTTTAGGATATGCTTTGGTGCAGCACCCCAGATATGTGAGCAATATTCTAAGCACGGTCTTATTTGCGCTTTGTAGAGCAAGAACAACTGCTGCTCACCAAGCTTCTGGGAGGCTGATTTTGCGATGTTAGCAACATGGTCATGCCATGACATATTGCTGTTAACCGAGACACCCAGCAGCCCGATCGACGAGGATGAAGGAATGGTCGATCCTGCCATAATGATGTCAGGGCCCGCCGTATTGGCCCTCTTAGTAAACGTTGCTGCTTGGGTCTTTGCTGCATTGAACTGGACCAAATTTCGGTCGCCCCAAGTTTGAACTTTCTCCAGGTCTTGATTAATTGCTGTAATCTGCTCCTGTCTGCGGTGATGAATCTCAGTCGCTGGTAAGGGTTTTTCTGATCTAAAGTGGGAGACAAGGATACTGTCATCTGCAAAACTGTAAACAGGATTATTCGTTTCGATCAGCAGGTCATTAATATAGATGAGGAACAGAGTTGGTGAAAGTATTGCGCCCTGAGGCACGCCCGCGTTGATGGTGAATGTGTCCGAGATGTGTCCATCGACTGCAACGTGCAGTGATCGGTTCTTAAGGAAACTGGCCAGCCAGCTGCAGAGAGAGGCGGGCAGTCCCAAGGACGGCAGTTTGTTGAGCAGTCCGTCATGCCAAACTCTGTCGAATGCCTTTGAAATATCCAACGCAATCGCTCGAGACTCTCCGTAGTTTTCAATTGCCCTACTCCATATATGAGTGACATAGGCCAATATATCTCCTGTCGATCTCTCTTTGCGAAAGCCGTATTGATTATCGCTGATTATTCTGTTGCTCTCGAGGTACTTGAGTAGTTGCTGGTTGACTACACGTTCCATGACTTTGGAGATTATTGGAAGCAAGGCAATTGGGCGGTAGTTTGAGGGCGTGGTATTCTTGCCTTTTTTTGGAAGAGATTGCACTCGAGCGACTTTCCAAGAGGATGGGTAAATCCCTTTTCTGTAAGAAAGGGAAAAAAGCCTGGAAAAAACGGGTGTTAGTTCGTTGGCGCAGTTCTTTAGCACGATGGCAGGTATTCCGTCCGGTCCTGATGCCTTTTGCGTATCTAGATTTTTAAGAATTTTGCGAATATCACGATGAGAAAACTTGACTTCTGCCATGGTGGTGTTGATGTGCGGTATAGTGGGGAGAGTCTTGCCTTGGGGCACATCTAAGGTAGAATGCGACGAAAACATTTTGGCGAGCATGTTTGCTTTTTCCTTGGCTGAAGTCGCCGTAATGCCACGTTCGTCCGTCAAAGGTGGGAGAGACGTTTTTGTAAAGTTGTTACTTACTGCCTTTGCTACCGACCAGAAATTCCTGGAACCACTGGGGCATTGCAATAGTTATTTGTGTATTTAGAGCGCAAAGTAACGGATTGCCGCTTGAGAAAGAATGTTACTGCGCGACGCGTAGCGGAGCGCAGTAATCTTTCGAAAACGGCAATCTTACTTTGCGCTCGAAAAACACACAGAACTTTTTCTACAGCCCCATTTTGTAAAATTAAATGCACATTTTCTCTATACTTATTCTGAAATTTGCAAATGACTGTCAGTATTGACATATTATATTCGGGCTTCGGGCATATTTAGAACAGGAGTGCCAGCAACAAACTGTAGCAAACGCACGACTGTCATTTATTTATCTTCGGTTTCCATGACCATTCATAGCACACTAGACGGAAAAAGTGAGAATTTTCTTTTCCATGTTCGCGCTAGAGCGCAAAATAAGGATCCACGGCAATCGTCGATTTTGCGATTTCATTTGAATTTAGTAATTAGTAATTTTGCGCGCGGCTCTAGAAAAAAGTTTATTCCTGATCCTTTGATTGTGTTTGTCCTTAGTTTCGTCGATCACACGCTTGCACTCGTTTCTCACTCAAAATAATTGCGATTTTCAGCGGTCTGATTTTGCTGCCAGTACTTATAGGCTTGCTGTTTCCTACCTACAGCTCTTTCGCATCTTTTGTCGAACCAGGGCTTTCCTTTTGATGGTAACTTGATGGAATTTGGGATGTATGCTTCCATTCCTGAGGAGATTACTTGCATGATCTCTTCGCAGCAGTCTGACGGGTCGTCAGTGGCAAAGCAGACGTCGAGCCAAGGAAAATCTAGGTAGAACTGCCTTAGATCGTCCCAGTTTGCAGAATTGTAATGCCAGATTTTGCGAGGCAATGGTGGATCTTTCTGTATGAGTGGCAATTCACAAACCGTTGTAATACGTTTGTGGTCGGAGGTACCTAATGGCGGACCAACTGTAACTTTGTACTGGTCAGGATTGGTGGTCACAAAAAAGATCCAGGAGGGCGGCGAATTCGCCCCTCTCTGAGATTCGAGTTGGCTCGTCTACAAGTTGAGTAAGCCCGCAGCTGATGGCAAATGCTTCAGCTTCTCTACCTTCGTTATCGGTCTTGTTGTGATGTTTGAGCCAGTTGGTGTTGTGGGCATTGAAGTCTCCCAGAACGATTATTTCTGAACTGGGGTGATCGACCTGTATTGAGTCAAAAGTGGTAGTTAGTGTTGAGAAAAAGCTTTGGTAGGCTCTATCGCTCGGAGGGCGATATAGACAACATATAAACTTGGTTAATCCCTTGGCGGTGAACTTGAGCCACATGACGTCAAGGTTGTTCGGTTCGAGTGTTTCCTCGCGGTGACATGAAAGGTCGCTTCGGACAAAAAGGCATATTCCGAACTTATATCTAAATCGGGTATGTAAGTCGTAACCGGGATAGAGGCAGTTCACTGTTGTTGTTGTAGAACATACTTGTGTTTCTGTAAGGGCTAATATGTGTGGTCTATTTGCTTGTAGATGTTGGTGTACCGAATTTATGTTTGTATTTAGGCCTCTTATGTTGCAGAAATCTATTCTAAATTGGTTCGGTATCTTTGCTGTCTGTGAAATGCGGAATGAAGGGCTCCCAGGGCCACCCAGCGCCCGGAGATCCGAATGGCTGGGGAGCTTACTTCCGGAATATTTTGATCCTGGAAGCACCATCATGTCCATATATTCCTACTGTGGAACCCGGGACCACCAGCGCGGAAGCGGAACGTGATTTGGGAAAACCACTTAGCGCTTCCCAATTCTGGTGGGGTGGTCTTTCACCGGACCATGCAAGTAGGCTTATGCATCTACCACCTAGGGCCGCTTCCACTCGAAGCATCAGCCTCAGACTTATTTCTTTGGCGGTCCCTAGTCTGACAGGGGTAAAAATGGGGTTTGTTGGATCACTCCCCAGTGATCAGCTCCAGACTTTGTACTTTGGTGCTCTCCAGCCTGGAGGAGGACGATGGGATTTGATGGGCCACATCCCGTGGCAACTCGGAATGGTGGAGGCGTCACTCCCCGTAATCAAACTGCTCTCACCAGTTTGACGTTCCTGCCAGCCAATACAATGCAGCCCCTCTTGTCACAAACAATATCTCGCCATTGTAGCGATCTTAATAATTATTTAATCAACGCGACCCAACAGTACAGAATATCAAGGCGTTTGCACACTGACCGTATATAATTCTCCCTCGTAGTGTAGCCATCACTGGCCGCAAACGAGATTGATCCGGATTCGCTTTGAAGGTAAAAACTGTCGGCGAAATTGGAAATTTGTGTCGAGTGAACCTACCGTATATACTTATGTATACCGTGTCTTGGGAGCTCCCCTGCTATACTACTTACGTCCACTCCGCCTAATTTTAATGCTATACAGAAGATCACCAAATAAGCGTCCGACATTTCATGTTTGGCAAATGTTTTACTACATTTAAGGTATAACAAAATCCTTTTTATCCTTTAGTTTAGAATTTTGCAAACATTTGGATTTGTTTTTAAAACATATTATAATCTATAAGTGGGAAGAACTACGAAATTCCCAAATTAGTTATATCATGGCAACTAAGACAAAAATAAAGTTTAACATTCTTGCGCAGTTTCATAATATGGGATCAGGGCCCTTTAAACTGAACGCTAAATTAATCTAAAGCGTAATGCAAAGCGATGCCTATAAGAAGTTTTCCCGTTGGCTCTAAATAGCATTGTAGACAATTTATTACGCGTCCCTTCATCCCGTATAAGAAATGCTTCATAAAATAAAGGACAAAGTTTTGAATAACAGTAGTGGGTCCCGCAAACGAGCATTTCCTCCGAGAGATACGCCTAAAATGTATACACACGTATAATTATGTCTTTGGTATATGACTACGTCAATTTACAAAACTCGTAATTAAAGGGGAATTTTTTGATTGTAAATTAAACAGCCTTTCTGGTTAGTGGATTGTTAAATTTATATCGCAAAAATTGGTGACTTAGATCTACAGTAATGGTGGATAATCAGGATTATTGGCCCATATCGATAAATAATCATCAACTAGTTTTATATGATTCCGGGAAAGCTCAAAACAACTTACCAGAGAACAATAATTTGAACATCATCTTTAATATCAAGATATGATTAAATTACACCCAGGAAAAGGCTTAGTCGGTCCTGTCAAGTCGGACAAAAGAATGATTGAGGGTTTTCTCGCGGCCACTTCCCTTGGCCATAAAAATTTTATTTAGAACGGAATAAAAATAGTTTGCTCTAGATCAAACACAATTATTGCTTGAAAATTTTGTGAAATTGCTATTTTAAGCAAGAAAAAAGTTAATATAGTATATAAGCAGGACATACTAAGCATCGATCCAATTGAAAATGCCCAATTGGTTATTCTGTTCATCTACTTTAAAACAAGAAACCCGTTGGAAAAGCGTATGCAATATTATTGAATGGGTGGGAAAGAGAAAGGTATATTCCGGCCCTGAATGGCAACAATGTTGAGCGTTTGTAACCTTTGTCGCCAGACTGGCCAGTGGCGTATAGATAAGTAAGGAAAGGGTGAAAAGACAATTACAACAAAATATTGTTATTGTTAAAACATCTTTAGTCCACAGATGATTATTTTTTAGAGGTTGAGAGATTATAAGAGAGTGCTTCACACACTTTTAAATTTAAATAATTTTAAATGATTGATGAATCAAAATAGCTGTTTAATATAAAATTTATTTTGACTGTGAAAGTATAGACCAATTATTATTGAGGTGAGCTTGACAATGTTGAGTTAAAAGAAAAATTCCAGTTAAGAAGATTTATTGTTTAAATTTATTTGGCTACAGGATCTTTTAGACTGGATTAAATCAGAGACGATATCAATATTTGATGGCGGTCGGTGATTTACTACGGACCGAAGCATCGTATTTTCAAATAAATGTATAATTGAGACAATAAACCGGTTTGAAAGTCGAATAGTCGATTCATTTAAACATCTGCTATGCCATGCTAAAATAGTTTATTTTACAATATTATTGTATTCAGTAAATATATCCGGTGTATCTTTGTTGTTTTATTTTATACTATTTTCTATTATTAAATATATTTACTATTTCTTAAAACAATTCAAGCCTTTTATAGTATCCTTGAAAATATGTTTTCCACGTCATACTTTTCAGTGTTGCATTAACACGTTCCATCCTCTTTTCGCTGTATACCACATAATGAATGACGTTATACTCTTTCATTAAATTTTGTGCTTCTTTGCCAATAAATTCACCACCAAAATCAGTACAAAGATGTAGGAGCGTTTGAATGTTAAGAACATTTTCAAGAGCCTTGAAAACTTCCTTTGCTATTTTCGATCTTAATGGATAGACACATACGTATTTGGCAAAAAAAATGGAATATACTCATTGTTGTCATTTGCGTGTTCTTTCATATCAACTAAATCTACTTGCATAAGATCTTGATGGCTTCGAAGGTTATTGCTGAAGCCATGGAGATGCCTGCCATAATTAGATCATCCAATGGTTGATTCTCGGGAGCCACCGCATTTGGATTATAGTGGTAAATGGCCCACTTTGCACCGAACAGCTTTTATACAGTGGAGAAACGGCTAACCAGGGGTTTATTGCGCATATCTGTGCTGGTTGCCGGCTGCCTGCAGAAGTTTACTTAATACTAGTAGGATGGGAATTATAAAAAAAACAATTTCTCTCTCTCTCTCTCTTTTTTCTTTTTTTATTAATTTTTTCTTCTCATGTCTTTTTAAAATACTTTTATTAACTTTCCGAACAATTGTGTAGGGTTTTTATGAATCTTTTTTTCTTATTTCATTTTATAATACTTGTATTAACTTTCCGAATAATTTTGTCCATTTTTTTATTATTACTTTTTTTCTTATTTCATTTTATGACACTCTTATTAACTTTCCGAACAATCTCATACGTTTTTTTTTAATTTTTTTTCCTTATTTCGTTTTAGGATACTTTTATTAACTTTCCGAATATTTTTTACGGTTTTTCAATTTTTTCCTTTTTTTTCATAATGCCTCGTTTTTCTCATAATTTTTCATCCCCGACTTCGTAGCTGAACTCCTTCGCTTTTTTTCACCAAAAACCGCGTTTCTCTACCTTTTTATTTATCAATTTTTTTCCTTATATCGGTTTATAATACTTTTATTAACTTTTCGAACAATCTTAAACTTTTTTTATTTTTTTCCTTATTCCGTTTTATAACTCAATTTTTCCCATTTGTACCAAAAAAAAAATTTATAATGCCTTTTTTCTTCAAATTTTTGTCATCCCCGACCTCGCCGCTAAGCTCTTTTGCTTTTTTTTCGCCGAACGCCACGTTTCCTTAATTTTTTTTTATTAGTTTTTTTCTTATATCGGTTTATAACACTTTTATTAACCTTCCAAACAATGTTTTACGTTTTTTTATGATTCTTTTTTTTTATTTTCTTTATAATGCCGAAAAAAAATTTCAATTTTTTATTATTATTAATTTTTTTTGCTTCTTTGCTTTTATAATATTTTTATTAACTTTTCGAACAATCTTTAACGTTTATTTTTAATTATTTTTCCTTATTTGGTTTTTTAACTTTTTCAATTTTTCCCATTTGTAACAAAAAAAAAATGATAATGCCCATTTTTCTACCAATTTTTATCATCCCCGACCTCATAGCTAAACTCTTTCGCCTGTTTTCGCCGGAAACCGCGTTTCTTTAACTTTTTTTTATTAATTTTTTTCTTATATCGGTTTATAATACTTTTATTAACTTTCTAAACATTTTTTACGTTTTTTTATGAATCTTTTTTTATTTCGTTTATAATTCCGAAAAAAAAATTCCATTTTAATAATAATATTATTAATTTTTTTTTCATATTTGCTTTTATAATACTTTTATTAACTCTTCGAA
>JAEQML010075312.1:0-13886 GCA_016904865.1 Pissodes strobi
TGGTAACAAGTACATTTTAGTGGCAATTGACTACTTCAGTAAATGGCTTGAAGTATTTGCGAACCCCAATCAAGGAGCTGTTACCATAGCAGAGGTGTTCCGTTAGAGTTGCACTCAGATCAAGGATGCAACTTCGAATCCAAGGTTTTCCAGAAAGTCTGTGATTTACTCAACATCCATAATCAGACGGCATGGTTGAGAGGTTTAACAAGACCATTGAAGAACATTTGTCAAAAATCGTAGATGAAGGATTGGGACCAACACATACCACTATTTTTAATTGGCCTATAGATCAGCAGTCCATAACACGACAGGACTAACACCAGCCATGGTTTTATTTGCAAGAGAACCTTGTTTACCCTGTGACCTATTATTCGGAACGCCAGACAACCAGGATATGGAAATTCAAGACTACGCTCCCTTAAGGAAAAGTTACTATACGTCCATGAATTAGTCAGAGAAAACATGGAGAAAGCCAGCGACCGGATGAAGACACGATATGATCTCAAAGCTAATTCTATGGGATTTCAGATGAACGATAAAGTCTGGTTATTTAATCCGCAAAGGAAGAAAGGAAGATCTCCCAAGCTTACGCCAGTATGGGAAGGGCTCTATACAGTCATCAAAAGAATTAATGACGTAGTGTATAGAATTCAGCGTAGCCCCAGAAGCAAACTGAAAGTAGTCCACCTCGACAGGGTGAAAGCATATCACGGACACGAAGCATCTGATCGGGACGATCAGGTTTAAGAGGGAGGCAATGTCACGACTAACAACCGTCCGAACGTTTTTGTGCTACCCTATAGAACTAACCGCCGCGCGCCGTGCCGCTCGCTTCTCTGTCTGTATGACTCATCGCCCGGCCGGTCGCGAAGATTCAGGATCGCTGGAATTATCTGGATGGCCTCGTCGAGATCATATAGAGTGGCCTCGGAATACTTCCCGAATATTCGTGATAGATTTGAGATTATATATAAGCAAACCTAAACGTTGAATATATATTAGTGGTAAAGTTATAAAACTAGTTTAGTGAGTTAAATTGTATACAGTGGTAGTGAATAAAGAGAGTATTAGTTGAAAATAGCAAAGTTGTAATTCTGTTAAGAACCCACGGGAAAAACGTAACAGTTGTATATGCAGCAAAATCGCATCGGTAATTAGTAGTAATATTTTTATTAAACAGTTTCTGTTGACACCGCAATTTTCAGCACCTAAATATTCAATGGATATTAATTTTTGAATTAACAAAAGTCTTGAAGCCTCTTGAAGGTCGAACGGATGATAGTAAAATTACGGAATTACATTATTTAAAAAACATGCAGAGGTCTATCGAGTATCGAACCGCGATCGACTGGGTAACAGCCCAGTTTCTGAAAGTATAGATAACTTTATTCTTCAAATATTTCCTATGACAATGAAGAATAAAGTTATCCATACTTTCAGAAATTGGGCATTAGTCATTTATTTAATTAAGGTCCATATTTGATTAATCTATTTACAGGAATTATATTATGCAGAAAACAAAATATTCGATATTGACATACGTTATTATGTCAAAACGACAGCTGTCAAATAAGCGATGTTCGATACCTATCATATAAGTTAGATGTCAAATATTACATAGTGACATATATCTTTATGTGAGAACTAAGATGCTTGATAGTAATGGTATGTCAAAATGACACCTGTCAAATAAGCATCTGTGCATCAATTTGCGAAAAAAAATATGTTTGAGATGTTAATATGACAGCTGTCAAATAAGAATCAACGCATAAATTAGATGCTAAATATTTACGCCATGTGCTGTTTGTCTGTATGTGTGCCATGTAAAAATTAACACTTAATATGTCAAAATGACTTCTTCTTCAAGTGCCTATTCGTTCCGAATATTGGCAATCATCCTGGATATGATGACTTTGTTCACGGCAGCTCTAAATAGTTCGGTAGTAGTAAGTTTTTAAGCCATGATATTCTCCTTCTTCCTGGTGTTCTTCTGCCATAAACTTTCCCTTGGAGAACGGACTTTAAAAGGTGATATTTCGTTCGCTCCTCATCATATGTCCGAGGTACTTAAGCTTTCTTCTGTTGATGGTGTTCATTACTTCCAAGTCCTTCTTCATTCTCTCCGCCACTGCCTTGTTGGATTGGTCACTCTGTCCACCCATGATATTCTCAGCATCCTCCGGTAAAGCCACATTTCGAAGGCTTCGAGTCTTCTTTGTCTTGCCTCGGTAATGCCCATGACTCCCATAGAAAAGAATCGAGATAATATAGCATCGGAGGAGTCTGATTTTGATGTCGATGTTGAGGTTGTGACTTTTAAACAGTTTAGCCATTTGGTTGAAAAATCGATGTCCGAATCCCGCTCTACTAACTTTGACAGGCGATATAAACAAAACAAGGGGGCCCCCATCGAAATCAAAAAGCCAAAAAGGTAGAGAAAACCATCAACATCTGGAACCAAAACAAACAAAGCAAGGCGTTGATGCGGACGCGGAGCCTGACCTAGAAATAACAAATAAGAAAGATGAGGAAGAAGATGGCTGGCAAAAAGTGTCTCGGAAAAGGGCGACACGTCCTATCGGCACTGGGCCCGCTAAAAATGTTCGCCCAGAACCAATAAGAGGAACATGTGATGCAAAGTCAACAATCAAAACAGCACCGAAAAAGTCATTTTTATTTCTGTCCGATCTTGCCCCAGAAGTAACGGCAGCAGATATAGACAGTTTTCTTTCAACTAGAAACTTAAAAGGATGTAGTTGTACAAAGATGAAAACCAGGAAAGACAAGCATCTTAGCTCCATATAATGACCGGGAACTATTTTTAAAGGCTGAAATATGGCCGAGGGGGATAATTATTAACCATTTTTTGGATCTCCAGAGCTCAGTAAGGGTGAGACATCAAAAAACATAATCTCAGAGAGAATCCAAAGTACAAAATCTCTGAAAATCTTACACATTAACATCCAATCCATAGGGAATAAAATACCTCAATTAGAGGCATTCATTGTAAAAAAAGATTTTGATCTAATATGCATCACAGAGCACTGACTGACGCAAGAGGAAGTGCAAACATTTCGTCTAGAGGGATTTGTGATTGGAGCCTTCTCTGCAAGATCTCTGCATTCTGGTGGCGGCTCAATGTTACTGGTTAGTAATAGGATAGGAAATAATTTTAAGAATATTGTTTTAAATTGTAACATTGAAAATACTGTTGAGTCATGTTGTGTGTATTTCACAGATTTTAACCTTTTTATTGTAGTTTTATATAGGTCACCCTCTGGGAGTTATGACACCTTTTTGGATGCATTGGAGGGGGTGGTGGCGTCTCTTGACCAAAACAAAAATATAGTAATAGCTGGCGATTTCAATGTGCACTTCGATGAGAGTCAGGTAAATGCCACGCTTCTTGAAAACACTCTTATTAGTTTCGGTTTGCATCGAACAATTTTCAAGCCAACAAGACGGTGTATGTCTAGATAACGTTTTTGTTGAGACTATGACCGAAGTCTAATATACAGAAGTTACTGATCTCAATATATCTGATCATAGGGGGCAGATTTTGCAACCACAGTATCATCTGCGTACCGGATGTTGTTCATTCGTTCTCCATTCAGCAAAATTCCTATGTCGATATTCTCAAGGGCATCTTTAAATATTTCCTCGGAGCAGAGATTAAATATGAGCTGCGACAGGATACAGCTCCGCCTAACTCCTCGAAGAGTGTTGGTTTGCTCTTCCATACTAATTTTAATAGTAGCTGACTGATTCCAGTAAAGGTTTCGGATGATCCTTAGATCTTTATCATCCATCCCCGTATGTCTTTTCGTGTTTTATTCTATCGAACGCTTTCTGGTAGTCTATAAAACACGCAAAAATATAACAGTTCATATCCCTACAGCGCTGGAACAATACTTGTATACAGAAAAGTGCATCTCTTGTACCCATGCCCTTCATAAATCAAAATTGTGTATGTGACACTCTTTCCTCGCAGATCCTATAGATTCTTCGATGAATGATTTTGAGGAACAGCTTTAGCATGTGACTCATAAGACTAATTGTTCTGTAGTCACCACATGCTTTGGCTCCCTGTTTCTTTGGTAACATTATAAATTCAGAGATAAGCCATTTTTTTGGAATATTCTTAGTATTGTTTATTAAAAATGCCAGTCAGGAATGTGATGGACCTACCGTCCAGAAGCCTGAGGACTTCCGAATGTACTTTATCCGGCCCTGGAGCCTTTCCTTCCCTTAGAGCTCTAACTTCCTCTCTCATGATATCAGGTCCGGACTCAGCCTGAATGGGGGTGGGTCTCCTCTCTCATCAAAAAACAACTGTTCTATATACTTGTTCCAAGTTTCTTTAATATCTTCTCTATCCACAATCAACTCTCCTGCATCATTTACAAGTTTTCCCACATTTTTCTTTTTGAACATTCCTATAACTTCTCTCACCTTCCTATGTACATTGAACTTATCGAATCTGCTTTACAAAACTTCTATTTCTTATAATTTCTCATCCAATTCTTTTTGTTTGGCCTCTCGAATTTTCCTCCGTATGTCCCTTTGTGGGTTGAGGAACTGGTCTTTTGTTTTCTCCAAAAAAATTTCTTCTGTCATCCATGATTTACGTTTCGCTCCATCATTCTTCAGGTACCTATTTTTGACCTTAGTTGTTGTTCCAGCAAGTATCATTATTTGTTCTTCTGTGTTATCAGTCTCCTCCGCAATCAGTCTGCATTTGTCGTTGATGTGCTTCTTTACTTGGTTCCTTACTGTGTCGTTCTTAAGTTTCCTAAGATTATATTTTGGTTGTTTTGATTTATGTATAATCTTAAATTTTGTCCTATATTCTCCGACAAGTGGATTGTGGTCCGACAGTAAAATAGGTATGTGTGCACCCGGGTATGTTTTCATGCTTGTGAAGCTGTTTCTATAATATCTTCGATTTATTAAGATATACTCATTTTGGTTTCGGATGATATGGTCTTTTACGTCATATCTGCGAGAAGTCCAGGTGTATAGTCGTCTGTCTGGTAACTCATTGAAATTGTTACTATGTTCGGATGCAAATACACTGAGAGCTTCCCCTCTTACGTTTCTAACGTCAAGCCCGTGAGGTCCCTTCTCTTCCCTTGCTTATTTTGGCATTGAAGTCACCCATTAAGATAAGGATTTCTTGTTTAGGGAGTCTCTTTATAAGATCTTTAATCTGGGAGTAAAATTCTTCTACTTCCTCCTCACTGTGATCAGTGGTAGGTGTATATACCTGTATTATGTCGGTGTTCACTGGTGACGTATTCAATTGCAGGAGCATTAATCTTTCGTTCATAGGCACAAAATTAGTGACGTGTCTAGCAACATCATCTCTGGTAAACAATCCCACTCCGTGTTCGTACCTTACGTTAGTTGTTCCAGAATAGTACACTCTATAACTCTCCATGTCGCAGTACCCGGAGCCGAGCCATCTGATCTCACTCACTCCCATGATCTCTATATTCAATCTTCTCATTTCCAACAGCGCATTCTGAATTTTACCAGCTCGGGCCATTGTCTTCACATTCCATGTCAAAATGACAACTGACAAAAATAAATAAAATATTTAATTTAGCAGCATCCTCGAATTTCGTTTTTTTTTTGCGGTCTGTTTAGATCACGTCAATTTGAAACATTCAGTTTTTGAGCACTCTATAGTTACGATACTTTTAATAGGCTGTTGCTATGGTAATCACTATAAGGCATTATTAAAATAAACTGAACAAAACCTGAAACGTTCGAGGTAACGAACTAGAATGTTTTATATTGAAGCTGAGGAAAATAAATATTGCACCTCGATTTCTTAGCAACAGAGCTATCAAACCACAACAAATACTAGACGTTAGAACCCTCAACTCAGCAAATGTTGGGACAGATCATAGCATGGTTCTTTGTAAAATACTGCTAGAATCCCCTCGCAAAATGAAGGCAGCTAAAGTCACAATCGAAAAATATAACATCGAATCACTAACCGACGACAGCACACGGCACCTGTACCAAAACAGACTATCCAGCAAACTTAGCGAAATCGATATAGCAGAACTAAATGTAGAGGAAAGCTGGGGAAAAATCAAAACTTGCATACTGAATGCAGCCGAAGAAGCTATTGGTAAAATGTTGGTAAACATAAACGCAAGAAACAACACAAAGCCAGAGTGAAAGAGCTATCAGAACAAAAAAAGAAGAGCTATGTGGCATACAAAAGCACCCAAACACAAGAACTGTACGCCGAGTATGTAGCAACTGGAAACCGAGTTAACTCTTCAATCAGATCAATAAAGAAAGAACACTGGATCAAATTCACCAGCGATATGGATCACGACATATATGCAGCACAACGAAGGGTCTGGAAGATGCTCAAGAATAGAACAAAACCTGTAAACGAATTTATACAAACTAAAGGAATTGACATGCTGACATGGGAAAACTACATTCAACAACTATACAGTGCCCCAGAGACACCTAACATAGGGAACTATAAAATATCCCATCAAGCTACAATAGCTAAGGAGGACATACAGGAAGGAATCAAGAAGCTAAAGAACAGAAAGACAACATTAGCAACGAATTTATAAAATACGCCGGCCCCGAACTCGTAACAAAGATGACAACATTAGGTATATGGAAAGATCCTCGATACATCAGAAATACCGAGCGGTTGGCATGAAAGAGTTACAATCCTCATCTTTAAAAAGGCCCAGAAAACTCTACCAGAGAACTATAATTCAAGCATGAAGCTCCTCACACACATCTTGAAATGTAAGCTCGAGGCACAAATACAAAATGGAGAAGAACAGCAGGGTTTCAGACGAAACAGATCCACTACAGATGCCTTATTCATAATCAAACAATTAAAAGAACAAGCAATCAAATACAACGTGCCGGCATACCTATGTTTTGTCGACTTCACCAAGGCATTTGACAAAGTACGTCTGACTGACGTTATCGACTTATAGTACGGCGGTTAATCAGCGATATTGGGACCAACCTTGCATTTTTGAGTAGAGCACTGAGATTTGGGACAGTGGTAGTGCATACCCATACCTTACTTTTAAGAAGTGGAACCAAGTTTGCAATAACGGGAGAGCAGCTGTATAACGGGTTACATACCTGTCAGGCGCAAATTTGAGAACACCGCTAAACGAGCACATCCGACCCTTTCTATGAGTGAATGTCACTCACAAATAATACGGGAACTATTCTGGAACATGACTGTCATCCACGTGGTGGCAGGTTGCCTACCCTCTAGGCGCAGAAACTAATAAATCCACAGGCAAGTACATATAAATAAAACATAATAGTCGATGTATTTATTATTATTGTAACGTAATTTCGTCTTAATAGGAAATCCTTCCGCCGAGGAAACCGACGATTTATTCAATTTGAATAATCGTAAGTGCTCCTCTAAAAGCTCTAAGCAGGCAAACTCTAGGGTGAGACAAGTGCTTAAAGTTTGTGATTGAGAGACTTGAGCAAGGAACTGTGTCAATCATTGAGCTAATTAAACGAAATAAGCTACTAATTTTTAGCGATTCTCCAGTTCCAAAGGGCAACAATAAGAGCAAAAAGTCAAATTAAAGCATTGACAACTACAAATGATCTCTTCAGTAGATTGTACGTGGGAATCAGTAGAAAGCGCCCGGCTAATTTCGACGAATTCTTCAGCCACGAGAGCCACGAATTTTCACCAGCATTCTTAAGCACAAATGGCAATATGATGTCTACAGCTTAGTCAGAGATTTTGAGTCAATGTCTCGCTTGCTCGTCTAAATCTGCAGCAGAATGTTTCAATGCCCAAGCCAAGGTTTTGGAGGAGCAATTATACACTTGATGAAGCCGGGTCTTTGTCTCATTTTGTCTGACTTTGTCAAAAAACTTTCCTGGCATTCATTGAAAGAAGGGGATGTTCTACGGTTTCCCGATTGAATATAGTTTGGGATTTGTAAGTATTTTGAATTACGAGCCTTTAATACATATAAGATGCGTTGTTTGAGTTTAGCATAAGTATTTTTGATCAAACAGGTACCTTTTGAAGAACCTGAAGGGGCTGACCTGCGAGAAAGGAGGAATCGGTCCTCAGCTAGAGATAGACACCAAAATGCCAGCTCGAAATTCCGAAAACAGAACTGATCTGTATCGAATTCTGGCTAGGAGCATATCTACTTACACACCAAAAAATAAGTCTATTCTTGTGTCTACATCTAACAACTCCATAAAGTCAAACCACGCGGATGTTAATATCACTAGTCTTACTCCATGTAACCATAAAGAAGCCGACTCTCGCATGTTTGTTCATCTGGCTCACATGCTAAAATATGGATACAGAAAGGTTCTGATTAGAACATCAGATATATATGTGGTTGTGTTAGCTATATCATGCTGGGCCACACTACAAGAGGTTGAGAAGTTATGGATTCACTTAAAGACTAGAAAGCAACATAAGCATCTAACTATTCACGAAATCTCATCGGCATTAGGTATTTTAACTAATTATTTCTGAGCAGGGCCAGCATTATCTACTGTACTTCCAGCATTCCATGCTCTCTCATATTCAACAAGATTGAAAAGAATACAGCCTTGGTTGTCTTAAAGCTGCACCCTGAAATCGCCCCTTTCCTAGAGATGCTGATGCAAGGAGGGGTAGAGGATGCAAAGCCTGGTATACATTGCTTTGTACGACCCGTGAGTATCCATATCTACAGATACTAATTAACGTAGGACTTCGGCTTTACCACAATTTACCTCTATTCTTTTTTTCATGCAATTTACAGTGTTAAGCAGTACGAAAGCCTCACCAAATGCGGTCGAGCGCTCTTTGCTAAGGGAAAACCCTTAGGCAGCATTTCTCCGACCGAAGACTTCCTAGATCTCCAAATTTTGAGGGCTTCTTATGAGGCGCAGAAGGCCAGACAAGCGGTCTCCCTGATCCTGAACGACTTAAACTTGCCATCACTGTCAGTGTGCGGCTGAAAAGCCGGCCTGGAAGGATGGAAATTGCTCTTCAGAACTAACAGCACATAAAGGCTTGTAAAGAAACGTTTGTGTAATGTAATGGGAAATGCAACTACCCTAAATCTTAAGTACTTTGCCCTGAGTTTCGTAGCTGCCCGTGCTCCAAGGACCTTAATTAATGTCAAACAAGTGCCAAAAAGTCTGATATTTATGGCTCAAAAGACTTTTTCTCCGATTGACAGCAAATATTAATTTTGCAGACACATATCAATCAGCAAAGTATTACTTTTCTTGTCCAGGCAGCAAAGTAAGTACTTTGCTGCCTAGGCAGCAAAGTGATTAGTCTCCATGGAAATAAAACGTTTGACATAAGTTGTCAAACTATAATTATTATGGACATATACATTTCCATAGCAACCAACCGTTCCAACAATTGCGATTTCTATCAAATTTTGTGTTAATTTATCACTACAGGAAAAATAAAAAGATTGTGGGAATTGTAATAATTTGCAAATATACAATATACATATATCATTATAAACAATCGGAGAAAAAATTATATGTTCAACTCGGCAGCAAAGTAGATTGACTGCCTTAGCTGAATTCCTAGCCGAGCGTCGCTCGGCTATGAACTATCAGCCGCGGCAGTCAATCTACTACTTTGCTGCCTAGTAAAACAAATAACTATTGTATTATTACATTCTGTGATTACGTCTAGACAATGACACAATGACTAACATTATCCATTAATAACGACATGGAATTAATGCTAAACGCTTTAGTTAAACTGTCTGTTTGCATTAAATACAGCGTTTCTTAATCTTATAAGTTTCTGTCCATCTTACAACTGACTGTTTTGAGATTAATATATTTATGAGCATACCAAGTTAAAAACTTTTTACCTTTTTAAAAAGAGTGTATGGGTCCATTGGGAGCTGATGTATTTATATTTTGTCTGTGGAAATGGAGTGACTTACAAAAATCCGTAGCTTAACACTACAACATCGATTTCAATAGTTTCTGCGCCTAGGGGGTAGGCAACCTGCCACCACGTGGCTGGCTCATGGTCCGGTTACGTTCCAGAACACCTCCCGTAATATTGGTGAGTGATAGTTACCCATAAAAGTGGTCGGATGTGCTCGTTTAGCAATTTTCTCAAATTTGCCCCTGGCAGGTATACAATCCGCCATATCGCTGCCCTCCCGTGGTTGCAAACTTGCTTCCACTTCTTAAAAGTGAGGTATGGGTATATACTACCACTGTGCCAAATATCAATGCTCTACTCAAAAATGCAAGGTTGGTTTGACTAACCGCCGTACTATTACTAAAGGAGAGAGAAACGCCCGACAACATCGTCAAAGTTATACACAATCTAAATACCGGCAACTACACAAAGATTAAAGCAGGAGACAGCTACACGAAAAACATAAGAACACCAGGAGGAATCAGACAGGGAGACAGTCTCAGCCCATTTCTGTTCAACCTGATAATGGACAAAATTATAGAAGAAGTGTCAGCGATGGGTCTCGGTTATCGAATGCGCCGAAACAAAATTAATATAATATGCTACGCCGACGACGCGACGCAGTCCTCATCGCAGAAACAGAGGATGACCTGCAACGACAGCTCCATACATTACATCTAACAGCGGCACAACTAAACATGAACATATCAGTAGGCAAATCAAAGAGCATGACCCTAACCAGAGAACCCGTAGTCCAAGATTAACCTATCGAACAAGTATCCCAGTTTAAGTACGTGGGCATGGATATATCGGACCACCACAATCCAATATATGATCTGAAGAGTCAGATCAACAAGGCCACCGCAATAGCAGGATGTTTACGACAGGTGGTATGGGAAAATAAATATATGCGTATTGACAGCAAAGTCAAGATTTACAAAACTTGCGTTAAGCCAATCATGACTTACGGTATTGAAGCTCGAGAAGAGACAACTAAAACAAAAAGCATGCTGCGTGTAGTAGAAATGAAAACTCTAAGAAGCATACTCGGAAAGACAAGAAGAGACCGATTCAGGAACGAGATTATAAGAGATGAATGTCAGGTGCAGGACGTGGTGAGATGGGGGCGGCAAAGGAGACGACAATGGCATGCTCATGTAACCCGAATGGTGGTGGATAGCATTCCAGAACAGACCAGCAGCGGGAGATAGACCCCGAGGAAGACCACCTAAGAGATGGAAGGACAGGTGGCAATCGACATCCCAAGAGATCCTAAGGCGACCCAATTAACAAATCGACAGATCTAATTAAAGAAGAAGTAGAAAAAGGATTAGACGAAATCGACCTCCAATACGATTCCATACGTCAAAACGATAACTGTCTAGATATAGATAAGCCAGAAATATTTGTTGTAGATTTTGTGTCAGGAATTTACATCACGTGATATTTATGTAAAAAATAAGAGATTTGATATTAATGGTATGTCAAAATGACAGCTGTCAATTAAGCATCAGTGCATAAATTTGCTGTCAAAAATTTACGTCATATGCTATATATCTGCGTGTGTACCATGTAAAAATCATCACGTTTATTATGATAGCTGTCAAAAATTAATAAAATATTTAATATCGCAGCAACCTCGAATTTTTGAGCACTTTATAGCCGCCCTACTTTTAGTAGACTGTTGCTGTGGTAACCACTATAAGGCATTATTAAAATAAACTGAACGAAACCTGACACGTCCGAGTTATTGAAGTATTGAAGCTGAGGAAAATAAATATTGTACCTCGATTTCCTTGTTATGGATCATAAGAATTCGACCTCCAATAGGATTGACGTGCGTGAACGTCAAAAGGTCAGAAATTTACATCATGTGTTATATTATATCTTTATATAAAAAATGAGAGGTTTTAATGGTATGTCAAAATGACAGCCGTCAAATAACTATCAGTGCATAAATTTGCAATTAAAAAGTGACATCTTGTGCTATATGTATACCCCGTAAAAATATCATATTTGATAATGTTAAGATGACAGCTGTCAAAATTGGCAGCAATAAGAAGAGAGGCAATGAAATAGAATATTTTCTATTAAGGCTGAGCGAAATAAATATCGTGCCTTGATTTCCTAAATATGGATTATAAGAAATCGATCTCCAATACGATGCCACACGTCGTCTAGATATAGATAAGCCGGAATCAGCTATTGGATTTTAAGCCATTTAAACCTGAGTGCTTTATTATCAAATCTGCATATTCCTGAATTATTATGATTTTAAAAAAATAATTCGATACCGTAAAACCGGATGAAATGTAGATACATCCTCTCTCAAAAATAAATCATCTGATGGAAATTTGACTTTAATTTAACAGAAAGTGTGAAAAATACACTCACTTACACCCACATACACGCAAACTATACGGACATACAAAAAGTATACAATGTATACGTTTAATTTGTCATCTTTGTCGCCTTCTGAAGACTTTCATCAGCTTCACTCAGCTGGTCATCGTCTGCCAGTTAACGCAATCCAGTTGGAGCCATATCGGTGCAGTGGGAGGTCGAGGCTTCCAAAAATTAAATTCTTTCTCTAAATCTTTATAGGGACGGGAGATTTAATGACGTCATTGTAGGTCGTCGAGATTCATCCGGCATGAAGCAGATGGTTTTGACGTAGCTAGCTTATTCAATTATTGTATAATTGATGTAGTATAGCCACTATCAGCTATTAACGCTTGTAAATCGTTTCTATCACGACTAAATCCATATTGTTTCTGTCTAGCATTCCCATATAAATTTGATTGGAGCGCTATTATGAAATAGTGGCCCGGCCGGGCTTGATGGTTTCTAATCTGGAAAATCGATAAGTATCTAGAGATAAAAATAATATAATGGCAACTTCATCGTATCGTTAACAGGACAATAAAACACTGATGGCTGCTTATTAAGATTGTATTTCACTGTAAATGGGGTTTTCCTGAGTGCTCTCGATTTGCGATCGGAAATCATCGATCTCTTGTGGTTTACGAGGTTTATTTTAGTATTTATCGTTGTTTAAAATAGTTATTGATTTAAGTGTTTTTCTACTGCAGTTCGGTTTATTCGTGGGGTAGATATCTGCCTAAAACGTTGTACACTATAAATCCTTTTTTAACAAATAAATTCTTATAAATCCCCCCAAATTTCGTTAAATCATCAATAAATCCTTAATAAATCACTTATAAATCCGTGTAAAAATCTTAATAAATCACCGTAATTCTTTCAGGATGTACACCATAAATCACTAGATATTTACCCCTCGGGTTTATCTGAGCTACCGCTCGGACATATATAAAGAAAAGTAAAAATAAAAATATAATTGTTCTTAAATTTTATTCTGAAACATTTGAATAATTTTAATTATAATTAATTTGTTTTAAATATTTTTTTTTAATCCCAAGTCAAATCGAAGCCACGCGGCACTGGAACAAACTGAAAAGAAGCGCGGCGACCCTAACCCCACTTTAATTTCAAATCAAAATATTCAAAACAACATTGAAAAAATTTTAACTGCCGATCCAGCTTATTCTACTGAAAATAGCGTTACCACCGCCGCTGAAGCTCCAAATCTTCAGTCCTTGAATCATAGGGGTGAAGATGAAATTGTTAAGGTCTTTGCTACTGATGCAACACAAAATGGGGACAAGTATGGTGAAGAGTGGAAAGTTGTGGAAAACAAGAAAGGCAAATCCAATCAAAGCGACCTGCACCACTACGGGGAACTAATGAAAGTTCAGGTACCCTCAAAGCGGCTCACAGGATGGCTTTTTTTGTTTCTCTCAGGCTTGGCACCAGAGACAACAGAAGAAAATGTAATTGAACACTTAAAGTCAAACAACTTGGATATACACTGTAAGTGTGAAAAGATAAGAACTAAAAGGTCAAACTATTGTAG
>JAEQML010075313.1:0-13886 GCA_016904865.1 Pissodes strobi
CTTTTGGATTAAATTTTGCATGGAATACAAAGTGTTTCATTTGGTATATATAGGTTTGTTATTGGTTTGATATTGCGAGCTCGATTATAATCAGGTTTTCATTAATTATAGTAATACTTTTAAATTCTGGTCTTGCTATTAATGCCTCAGCGCCATAACGCCCTACCAATTTGTGATTAGCTTTATGGGCGAGTGTTTTCGGACATTCTCCATAGTCTTGCCAAACACAGCATTTTTTAAACTCATTCTTAGCATTTTGTCTGAGGCGTGTGTTAAGATCTATATAGGACTTTAACCATAGAGATTGTGAAAATGACAATACTCGATGTATATATCTAATTTTAACCCCTAATGCCAATTTCCCCTCAAATTTCGGTAATGAATAACATACTCAGTTTTGTTATACAGTGCCCAAAAGTTTTTGTTTTTAGATCTTTCAGGAATTCTATGCTCGGGACATGGTGGAAGGTCTGAAAATTTATCGCGAAGAGGAAATTTCAAGATCAACTTGATATATCGGGTACTAACTTCATCAGAAATTTTTGAAACGTTTAAGGTAATAATGTCTTCGTGGGATAGCCAATTAAAGTTTCCATAAGGCAGATATTGTGGCATGGCCCAACCATATTGGATATTTACATCAAAATACATAAGATATGTATCATCTTTATTAGCATCATAATCAGGCAAATACCTATTATTTGCTTCGGCATACCTCTTGGAACATTGACTAAAACCCCCTCTTATCCCTTTTGCGATAGTGCATAAATGCAGAGGGCAGGGATATGACGGGGCAAATGTCATGAGTGGTGCATATTCTGGTGTACAAAAACGTATCATTGATATAGACCCAACAGCAGTTTTTGTTCATTGTGCGGCACATAATTTACATTTAGTAATTAACGATGCAGTTCGGGGAATAAAAGTTAGATAATTTTTTTAATTCATTAGGAAATATATATACTTTTTTTGGAGTAGTATCGTTCGTTGGGACTTACTTTCCAAATTTGTAGGAAGTTCATCTATAAAGCTCAAACGTCTGATGATAAGACAGATTGCGATCTTTAACCCCCATCAGATATAGATATACAGATATCGTCAAAGCCTTAAATAAATTAATTTTAATTTCTCATAAAAAAGAAGAGAGATGAGGCAAAGTCCATATTGAAGAAAATTGGAAAATTTGAGTTTGTGTTTTTATCTGTGTTTCTTGATCAATTGTTACAGGAAATCAATACTCTATCCGAAGAAATGCAAAAATCAACAAACAATTTGGATTACATCGCCAATCTTTTGAATCGGACTTTTAAAAGCATATGCGATACCAGGAGCCAATACCAGAAAATTAAAAGAGAAGCTGAAGAAATTTCACAAAAATGGAAGATAACTCCACAATTTGCAAAAAAAAGAATGCCGAAAGTAAAATCTCATTTTGACAAGCTTTACACTGATCACAGGTTTATGAATTTGGAGGAAAGGTTCAAAGTAAATGTTTTTTATTCGACTATCGACATTATAACTTCACAGTTAAAGAGCAGATTTAAATCATTTTCCCATATAAATGAGAAATTTAGTTTTCTCCTACCCTCGATATTTTTAGATTTGGCAGTCGAAAATATCATTCAAAAAGGAGATGGATTACAAAATTTCTATAAAAAGGACCTGGCTTCATCTTTAGCTTTGGAACTTGCCGCTTAAAGAAATAACAGTATGCTATGCGAAGACCTTCAATTCAATGTTGAAGTATTTGATGAACTCAACAGGCACCTCAAGCTTTACTAACGTAATACAAGCATTACAGTTATATTTAACATTGCCCGTAAGTGTAGCTACTTCAGAACGTTCTTGTTCTAAACTGAAAATTATTAAAAATTTCCTTTGCAATGCTATGAGTCAAGAAATACTCCACCCGCTGTTAATAAAAGCCATATAAAGCGATATAGCCTCTAATATGGATCTGAGTGTACCCATAAAAAATTTTGTCGAAAAAAAGTCCTGAAAAAAAGACTTAATTTTTGTTTCATTTGTGATAATTATCATTATCAAAGTTTAATTTATGACTTAGTTTAAGTTAATCATGTTCCTTTTTTTCCAAAGAATTGTTCAAACCTTATATGTACTTATTTTGTAAGCCTTAAAAATGAGATCCTATTTTTGTTTAACTTTTGATAATTATTTTTTTAAAGTTAGTTACTTTAGGCTTCAAGATATTTAAGTTTGTAGCTATTACTTTTCTTTTTGTCTGATATAAATTATTACTAGAGGTTAGTTAGCTTGGTATTTATAATGTTGTGTAGGTATACGGTATAATGTTCTTTTTTTCTAAATAAATGATATCATTTAAGTTCAAATTATTTTTTTATTCTTTACGTCTCAAAAAAAATCTAATTTTCGCTTGAATTTTCATTTAATTTTTGATAGTTGAAGTTGAAGGCTATAGACAATTATTGAAGAGGATGCAAGTAATAGGAGGAAGTTACAACCCTATTCAAAGGGAAACAGCCAAACATCAAGTGAAATGGGAAAATTTGCATTCTGCTTTTGAGTCAAGAGTAAGAACTGGAGTAATCATTAACCGAGGGGGTAACCACTCTGTAAATATGGTGTACAATAGGTTGTAATTGCTCGTAATTTTTTGTAATTTTTGTATTTATTTGAAATTTTTTGTAATTTTTGTAATTATTTGAAATTTTTGGTAATTATTTTTAATTTATTGTAATTATGGTAATTTTCTTTAAATTTTTTTGTAATTTATTGAAATGTTTAGTAATTTTTTGTAATTTAAAAACCTTTAAGGAGACATTTAACCGAATCTTTAACCATGCTAAAAATTTAAACAGTATTTATAGATTTTATTAAATTTGTTAAAAATATCGATAGTCAATACCAACGTCAATAACCATATTATGAATATTTATATAAAAAAAATATTTGCCCACCGCTAACGGCCAAATAGCCGAGGAAACTCGTGGCAAATAATGACCGACGAGCAGTAGGTCACATATAGCCACGGCACCCCAGAAATGTTGGCTGACATATTCTATTAGTTTTCCGTGTAATTTGATTTAACTAGACAAAACTAACCCAATGTAGGCCAATATGGGTCACGTTTGGTTAGTTTTGGTTAGTTCTTTCTAGTTAAAACAAATTATTTTAGAAGATATGTCAATCATCACGGAAGCATTCCGATTGGCTAATAATTTTACAAAAATATTGTTCATAAGGCTAATGGGTGCGACAAGGAGCATTAGACCCTCGTGTGAAGAATATTTCTGTCACTTGCGGGATTGATATTCAAAATAGACCCATCAAACCTTATATCACTGAAATCGTCGCCCTGCGACCTTTGCCATGAAAATATAATATACCATTTACTTCCATTTAAAAAGAACACAACTTGTAATTTTTTGACAGTTTTGCGATGCTCATCTGTTTAATCTGATGACAGATCCTGGCTATTCAAGAAAACCCCTAGATTATTACTTGTTGCTATAATTGATATAAATTTTGGATGTTGCTATAAATATTTTGCGAAGTGTAGTTAACCATGTAAGGCTGAAATTACCAATTTCCTGTTAGTACTAACACCAGTTGGATAATTCCCATAGGAGCAATAATAATTATTGTTGCATCATTGAAAAATCTAGAAATGTTTTATCATTTAATTTCATAATTATTGTTTGTGCTTTTCTTATGTGTACTGATAAACTGATGCCATATAAATTTAATTGCAGTTAAAACAGATAAAAAAATCTAAGAAATTTTTCTGGATTGTCTCAAATTTCTATACGCATATTCAGAAGCACCTAAAGTCCAAAGATGATTTAAATTTAGGACCCCAATCAAAACGGAAGTTTTCCCAAAAATCAATCAAGTCTTTTTGTTCTCAAAATAATATGCATTCGACTCCTTATTCTAATGTGTCCACTCCTGGAACATCTGGAACCGCATCTGCAACTAAAAAACGACCATATCCAACCCGAGCAAAATGCACTTTATCCTGAAATAACCGAGGAAATAACTATGAATTCTCGATCTGAATCTGAAAATGCCGAAAACTCAAATACTAATCTGGATTTTCCTCAGAATGTTCAGAAAAGCAGGGCCTCGAACAGCGCTGTGGTCGATAACCCCGCAGATTATATTTCAGAACGTAGCCCTGTGAAGAATCAGGTTGAAGAGCCGTAAAAGTGGAAACTGGAGAAATATTCTCGAGGATCAAGATCCAGGAGAAATCGAGAAAGACTTTCAGAGGGGTATCAAGATATAATAACCAATTACTGTGAACCTGTCGACAAGATAACAAACCTTATAAAAGAAAACGAAAATTTAAAACAAATGTTACTGAGCCAAGTAAATTTGACGAATGAATGTGCAAACAACATGGAAGTATTAGAGACCGATACCTCAATAGTCTCGTCTCGTCTCGGCGAGACCGACCAACTTTTATTCAGAAATTTGTCACAAGAAGAAAGAAGCTTGTGTAGAAAATTATTCTCTACAAGATGGTAAATAAGATGTAAAATCATTCCCTTTTGCGAGAAAAATTGATTTGAAATTTTAAATAATTTTTTGTAATTGTGGTAATTTTTTGAAATTTTTGAAGTTTTTTGTAATTTTCTAGAATTTTTTGTAATTTCCTGGAATTTTTTATAATATTCTGGAATTTTTGTAATTTTTTGTAAATAATAATTTTGGTGTACACTATTTTTGGAAGTGGTTACCCCCTCGTCATTAACCTTCATCACACCGATGTTAGATCGTTGCTGCCTTATTCAAAAGGAGGATCCGGAACGCATTGAAGAATAACGCTTTGAAGGTAAATGCTGTTATGTGGGGAATTCCAAACTACCAAAGCAGATAAAATACTTGGCGAGAATAAATATCTAAATAGCAAGAATGCTGCCATCTACAAAGATACGGATTTGAACGAGTGGTTCCGCGAAAAGATTCAAAATCCTTTGCTAGCTGTTGGACGAATTTCAAGAAAAGACAGTGGCTGGGAGCTCAGTAGAAAAATTAATCTAGCTATTAATATAAATAAGTTCAATCCTCTTAGAGGAGGCAGTTTTATAAAACTTGCTAAACCAATTGTTGATAGAAACGCTTGTATAAAGGTCCAAAATACTGATGAAATGTGCTTTGGGTGGGCGATAGTTTCCGCTTTGTTTCCTGCTCACTCGGATATTGCTAAAAGAACATCATCATACCCAAATTCCAGAGATGCCCTGAATTTGAAAGGTATACAATTTCCAATGACTTTGGGTCAAGTACAGGGTGGCTCGAATTCGTGTCTATGTATGGGGAACTCGAAAACCGTAAGAGATACAGTGTCGGTCAAATTAAGGCAAAATTGCGCATTTAGGTGCTTAATAATATAGAAAGTTTTAAAGTTCCGAGTAATTCCGGAGATATCCGGAAAAAACCGAAATTTTGAAAAATCGTTTTATTTTTTTCCTGGGCTTAATTAAAAACGGATTTCAAATTGAATTGCACTTTTGCATTGCCACTTTTTCCGCTCTATCCAATGATGGTATCAAACTGGATACAAGATAATTATTATTCTGAAGATGACGATGAAGCTGCATTTGTTTCTCCAAAACGGCATTTTGTATGGATTAAGAATCTGTCCCGCCTCCTGTCATGTCAGTTAAGCGCAAACATGATGGTGCCAAATATTTATGTGATCGCTGTCTTCACTATTTCCATTCAGAGAAGCTTAGCCATCATCTCAAAGATTGCATAAAATTAAATAATGGCTCAGATGCCGACAGATGATAAAAAATGGATCGAATTTAAAGGTTTTAAATATAAAGAAAAGGCCCCCTTTATAATTTACGCAGATGCTGAGTGTTTGTTGGTTCCCATAGAAGATGATGAAAGTAAAAATACTCAAAAATATCAAAAGCATTACCCTTCAGCATTGGTTATTATGATAAATGTTCATATGATGACAGTCTGTCATGTTATAAATCTCATACGGGTCCCGGTTGTTTGCAGTGGTTTGTAAAAGAACTTTTTGAGTTTGTTGCAGATGTAGAAACTGCTTTCTTATGTCCTTTACCTATAGATCGACTATCTTTAGAACAAGAAACAAATTTTATTTATGCATCAGAGTGCCATATTTGTGAAAAACCGTTTACTTCTGACACTAAAAAAAGTTAGAGACCACTGCCATCTGACTGGTAAATATCGAGGTCCTGCACATGAAAACTGCAATCTAAATTCCCAAGATGAGCATACAATACCCGTTCTTTTCCATAATGAGTTCCTACGATGGACATACGGTGGTAAAAGCATTAGCTGATGTTGAGGAAAAAATTATGTTTAACCTGTGAATAAGGAAAAATATATATCATTCACATAACATATTCCAGAAAATCAAATTAAATTCCGTATTTATAGACAGCTTTCGATTCTTAGCCTCAGGCCTTGATAAATTAGCCTCCTACTTACCTGATTATCCAATTTTAAAATCAGAGTTCAAAGACATACCCGAAGATCAATTTTCGCTATTATGCAGAAAAGGTGTTTTCCCATATGATTTCATGACGGAATGGGATAAGCTCGATGAACCAAAATTACCCTCGAAAATGGCATTTTATAATACATTGATCGATTCCATGATAAGTAATCAGGAATATGTCCATGCGCAGACTGTATGGAACTCTTTTCGGTGCAATACGCTGCAAGATTATTCGGATCTATATATGAAGACTTTCATTTTATTGCTTGCTGACGTTTCCGCGCAATTTAGAAACACGTCTTTAAAAACATATGGAATAGATCCTGCTCGTGCGTATACTTTACCCGGATATGCTTGGCAATGCAACTGGGGCTTCTGGCTGAGTTGGATATGGTTACAGTGACTTTATACAAGACAGTGGCGACAAGCCGCAGTTTAGCTCCGCCCATCCGCCATTAGGAGGCAAAATTTATGGCGGGTTTGTATTAATAGTATAGGATATTCAGATATTATCTTTAAAATTAATTTTGATTTACTCTGTTTTATAGAAAATCCGGATAGCTGCGATAAAATATCGCCGTTATGAATAAAAGATGTGTGTTTAGGACAGTTTGCAAATTTAATAATAATTATTGTTATGCTATATGTTACACTAAGTAATAACGTTTTTTAAAAATTTAGGCTTGTATTTTTTTAAATAAAGAGTAATTAATTATAACTATTTATTTTTTTTATGCTGTAGGTTATTTGGCAATTAAGTAAATAAGTTTTATGAAGAAAGATGCTTCTTAAAGTTTTAATTTATTAATTATCATTAGATGACTAGAATGTTACTAGTGTTTATATTATTAGGACTCGGAATTGTATTCGAATATTTGACTATTTTAAATTCGAATTTATTGTTAGTTAAAAAATTCGAATATTTGACTAATCGGATATTCGAATATTTACCTGTTCGAATATTCGACTATTCGTGTTTTCTGTGGAACAGTTATCATACAAGGCCTTTTTGTTCTTAATTTAAATTAAAATTTTTTTAAATTTGCTGTTTTAAAAACTTATTTTCAAAATTATTTTGATTATGAAAGTTATGTTTTCGTAGTTCTTGAGCACTCTTTACAAACTTCGAAAAGTTTTTATTTTATATACCTAGAGGCGTTTTTGATGCTACATTACGTAAACAAATATCACAAATGATGTTCGTGTAATACTTTGCATTAAATATTCCGCAATGTTGTATAATGAACTCTGTAAGTAAGATTAAGCCCAGAAAAATTAATGTTTTTGGGTAGAAACTTCGCTATATCTTCCATCACTCGTTAGCATACAAACACAGACACTAAAGTTTTATGGTGTTATGAAATTCCTTAAATGTTTTTAACGATACTATATTTACAACAAAGTAAAGTTACACCAATAACTACGTTCTTATAAGGAAAAAGGGACAACCAAGATACGAAAGAACACGTTCACAAGAGGTAAACAAAGAAAATTTTGCCTCGTCCGCCATGAGGAGGCAAAACTAGCCCGGCCAATAAAAATCGATACATCGATTGTCACCTCTGTCTTGTATAAAGTCACTGTAGATATGGTTATGTTTATCGAAAAAGGGATAAGAGGGAGTTTAAGTCAATGTTCCAAGCGGTATACCGAAGCAAATAATAGGTATTTGCCTGATTATGATGCTAAGAAAGATGATACATATCTAATGTATTTTGATGTAAATAACCAATATGGTTGGGGACCTCTTTCCCTTGGACTACGGTCGACTCGCAAAAATACAGAACGATGTGGCACTCGTCTGCTTCGTACATTTCCAAAGGCTCTCGCAAACATAATATGGATGTCTGCTTGTTCCACAAATGAATAAATAATTTTAAAAGCTGTTTACAAAGCGAAATCGTTGCTTAAAAGGATGCCCCAACTTGAATTAATACACGAATGCAAAGGTGAAACGAATTCCACAAAATTAACAAAAAAACAATTTCCTTAAAGCCAAAAAAGAGCATGCCGAGACGTATTTTACACTTCATGTGCGGGCATTATAAAAATTAATGAATAGGCAGAAATAATAATTATTACTTAAAAATAGCAGTTTGGCGAAACAAACCGATCTCTAAGAGAAAATCTCAAAAAAACATTTGCACAATACTGCTTCGTCTACTTAGTTAATAATATGAAGCTAATTAATTAAACACTCACACCCACCGTTTTGTTAATTATCATTATTGAATGTGTTACTACCGAAAAGATATTTTGACTTAGATAAGTATGCATTAAAATGTTTAAGCTCGAATATCTCGAAGAAAATTGGAGATATCGATTCGAAACAAGGGTAGCTTTTTTATCGAGAATTGTCCAAGCTTTTCGATTATGGCATCAGAAGTTGTATAAATTTATCACCAAAAAAAACCGAAGCAAAAAACACTCCAACCCTTAAGAAAAATACCCCTTCATGATTAGGTATGAATTTTATTTTAGCACTATCATTTCGGGCATAAAATTTTATGGGGGAATTGGAAATTTTGAAAGCTATTGCAATTTTCTTGTAGCTGTGGTACACTAAAATTACTTACTTTACCTTTCAAAGGGCCGTATCTCGATATCGGAACGTTTCCGGTCCCCTGTTTATAGGAACATTTTCTCTTATTTTTATGGGAGCAATGAGCTGCCGAACGATTTACGTTTACTTTTGAATCACCCGGTATGTGTATATATATATATATATATACAGGGTGTCCCACTAAGGGTGGCGAGGTAGCATATATGGGAAACTATAGATGCTACAGCATCGTGAAAAAAATTTTCATAACTAAAGCGGCCAAGAGAAATTGCTAGAAAATATTTTTAAGTTTCGAAAACTGCCGCAAGATGGCGTAACTGCTATAGTAAATAATAAAAACTAACTTCTCTCCAAAAATACCCAGTATTCGGCACCACTTTAATAACACCAACAAACAGCTTGACTAATTCTGCGTCAGTTTGGTTTATAGCTTTTTGTCGTATCTTCAACAATAAGGGTGGGTAAGATGCCAAATAATTAAATATTAAAATTGTTCTATCTCCCCTCATTGTTAATGAAAGGTAATCAAGTGGGGACTCGTTTGAAAGAGAATTTAAAGCTCTTTGAAATTCTAACTTCTATGGGGGCCGTTAATTTGTCTTGCACGAACTAGAGGGCGTTATTTAAAGAAGGTTCAGTTTTTTGAGATTTTCTCGAAAAAATTAAATGGAACGGTATGCTTTTCAAAGAGTGGTTTTCAAGAGGAGAAAATTACCTAAAATTTAGCGAAAACCGCAGTTTGATATCTTTATTCGTTTTTAAGTTATTTCGAAATAACCTGTTTTTCAATCGACAAATAATAAATATTAGCTATAAATCAAATGTTATCGAGTAACAAAGTGTTTTTAGTAGGCTTTGGAAGCGAAACTAAAGCGTTTTCTTCCTTTAATAATTATTATGAAGTTAATTACTAATGTTTATTATGCAAAACTAATTAAAGACATTTCATGTTATTTTTTATTATTTGCTTTCCCTCACACTTTATCCAAGCTTGGGACTGATCGAAATTTAGTTACTGTGAAGCCAAACATTTGGAGCGTCTTTAAAAGCCAACGGGCTATAACAATAAAATGGTAACACTATTGGAACACTAACAGTACCAAAGAGCAATAACGATACGAAACATAAGTTTTAAAAAGTAATCATGACAAAATGTCTACAAATGTTCAAAATGTTTTTCGTCGTTCTCAATGCAAAGATTGAGCCTATGCCGGGTGTCTAATACGGCGACTTCAATTTAAGCTCTGGAAATGCTGGCTATAGCATTTCGAATTCGTTCAACCATATTTTCTGCGGTAGTAGGGCGTGTTTTAAAAACAATATCTTTTATTCTTCCCAGTGGCGGCTATTCAGCGGAAGTAGGGGAAGTGCCACTTCCTCAAGATATTGTAATTTAAAGAAATGCAATTAATTCATTCATCAGTAAAATAATATAGTTTTTAAGATTCAATGATAAAATGTTCTTAGTTTAGGAATAATCTGTTTCCCGTTACCCCTCTAATAACTAATAATTCAATTATTTTCAAATATTAAAATCAAAGCTTCATAAAACAAGAACAAGAATCTCTCCACCTGCACATTGCCCGTTAACTCCACTATTGAATAGAACAGACTAACCCAAACTAACCCAAATGAAAATGTATATTTCTTTTCGCGTACGCGCCGATAGCAGTGACAATTTCATTATCATTTGTTTAGACCTTTACGGAAGAGGTATCGCTCGAGAGCCGTCGAGTCATCAAAAGTATAAGCGCAACTAGTTGGTTGCCATGGCAACGATGACGTCGTAATGGTCGTACATTTGTTTGGTTTGCAAGGATTGGAAGACCTGGCGGTAGCACTTCCATTCTCAGATCAACGCGAAAGCACGTTGTTTCGTTTATTGCGAGTTTATTAGGGGACATTCCGCCGTGGATTCTTGAAATTATTTTTTATTTTCATTCAACGGTTGATCCATTATAGTATTATACAAGATATATTTTCTATACAGGGTGCTACAAATTTGTTTCTTTGTATGGGTATCTCGAAAACCGTAGGAGATACGAGGTCGGTTAAATTGGGGCAAAGTTGCGCGACTTAAGGGTGATTGACATGCCATCGAGAAATTTAGAAAATTCCACCTACTTCCGGAGATATCCGTAAAAAAACGAAAATCATCTATTTTATTTTTATTTTTTCCTGCCTTTGTTTGGAGAGATAAAGTAAAATAAATGTCACATTCTTATTGCCACTTTTTCTTCTCTACAAGTTGGCGGTATCAAATGTTAAATCCGACGTTTCGCTTTCGGGCCCTCTTCATCAACTTAATTTTTTTAAATATTGACCTGGAATTTTTATCTACTTTTCAAAAAGCCTTTGGTCTTCCAAAACCAACGATGTATCGCACTTGTGAATAAATCAACAAATCTAGATTTTTTCCATAAGAGATAATGTGTCTTATGACAATATTTATTACCACTATCGGACAAGTATGATACATCGTTGGTTTTGGGAGACCAAAGCCTTTTCAAAAATTAGATAAAAAATCCAGGTCCGTATTTAAAAAATTTAAGTTGATGAAGGGGGCCCGAGAGCGAAACGTCAGATTTAAAATTTGATACCGCCAGCTTGTAGAGGAGAAAAATTGGCAATAAGAATGTGACATTTATTTTACTTTATCTCTTCAAACAAAGGCATGAAAAAATAAAAATAAAATAGATGATTTTCGTTTTTTTACGGATATCTCCGGAAGTAGGTGGAATTTTCTAAATTTCTCAATGGCATGTCAATCACCCTTAAGTCGGGCAACTTTGCCCCAATTTAACCGACCTCGTATCTCTTACGGTTTTCGAGATATCCATACAAAGAAACGAATTTGTAGCACCCTGTATATTCTAGTTTTAGTGTGTTATTCGTAGACATTTGTATTAGCAACAAAATGATTTGTTGCTAATACAATATGAATATATTTTATTTTTTGATGATTTACCTAAAAATACCGGTAATAATTATTAACAAATTTTGTCAGTTTGGGCGTGGACCTCAAAAATTTTTCGCTCTTCCCTCTATCGATGTCGGCAGCTCTTCCCCACTTTTCAAAGCCGCGAGCCGCCACTGATTCTTCCCCACAAATAAAAATCGAGCACGTAAGCAGAGTACAAATAATATCGAGTAGACCCACTCAGCAAAAATCGTTTGATGTTTTTGCATGAAACGCAAAAGCCGCAGTGCAGTAAAAAATACTCTACCTGCAGCAGCGAGCAGTCTGTGGGGAGAGATTCAAAAAGTATTCGCTGATGCGCTTTCCTCGGTTATTATAAGACAACGCGACGCGAAAGTACACAATCTCAGGGCGTTTGCACACTCTCTGTCCCTCGTAGCGGCGCTTTGGTGGCCACCAGTGGCCACGAACCAGATTGATCCGGATTCGCCCCGTCCGTCGCCAAACGCTGTCGGCAAAAATTGGAAATTTGTCTCCAGTGAACCTACCGTATACTTATTTATACCGTGACGTAAGGTCCGGGGACCTAGCTGGCCATGGAAACAAACTATCTCGTCCTATCCAGCAGTTAGGGTAATTTTCGTTTAAAAAATTACAACTAATCCCTTAGAAAATTCAAATAAACCTGGCCGTTCAGATGGCCATCAAAAATAAACGGCCCCATTATCTGTCCGTTTAAAATGCCACACCACACATTCACACTCCATCGATTTTGATAGTCGACTTCACGCATCCAGTGAGGATTGACTGGTGACCAGTAATGCATGTTATCTATATTCGTACACTCCTCCACTGCTTCATCAGTTCATAATACGCCAGACAAAAAATAAGGAACCTCAGCGATCATAGATCATAACCAGTGGCAGTGATCTAATCTTCGATCAAGACTTATGTTTCGTACCGTTATCGTTATTGCTCTTTCGTACTGTTAGTGTTCCAATAGTGTTACCGTTTTATTGTTATAGCCCATTGGCTTTTAAACACGCTCCAAATGTTTGGCTTCAATCTAACTAAATTTGGACCAGTCCCAAGCCTGGATAAAGTGTGAGGGAAAGCAAATAATAAAAAATAACATGAAATGTCTTTAATTAGTTTTGCATAATACACATTAGTAATTAACTTCAAAATAATTATTAAAGGGAAAAAACGCTTTAGTTTCGCTTCCAAAGTTTACTAAAAACACTTTGCTACTCGATAATATTTGATTTATAGCTAATATGTATTATTTGTCAATTGAAAAACAGGTTATTTCGAAATAACTTAAAAACGAATAAAGATATCAAACTGCGATTTTCGCTAAAATTTAGGTAATTTTCTCCTCTTGAAAATCACTCTTTGAAAAGTATACCGTTAAATTTAATTTTTTCGAGAAAATCACAAAAAACTGAACCTTCTTTAAATAACGCCCTCTAGTTCGTGCAAAACAAATTAACGGCCCCCATAGAAGTTAGAATTACAAAGAGCTTTAAATTCTCTTTCAAACGAGTCCCCACTTCAATACCTTTCATTAACAAGGAGGAGAGATAGAACAATTTTAATATTTAATTATTTATCATCTTCCCCCACCCTTATTGTTGAAGATACGACAAAAAGCTATAAACCAAACTGACGCAGAATTAGTCAAGCTGTTTGTTGGTGTTATTAAAGTGGTGCCGAATACTGGGTATTTTTGGAAGAAAGTTAGTTTTTATTATTTACTATAGCAGTTACGCCTTCTTGCGGCAGTTTTCGAAACTTAAAAATATTTTCTAGCAATTTCTTTTGGTCGCTTTAGTTATTAAAATTTTTTTTCACGATGCTGTAGCATCTATAGTTTCCCATATATGCTACCTCGCCACCCTTAGTGGGACACCCTGTATATATATATATATATATAT
>JAEQML010075314.1:0-13885 GCA_016904865.1 Pissodes strobi
GCAAGATCATCAAGAACATATTTCTGACAAATAGATGTCTTTATAGTTCAGAGAAGTCCTTTCATTGGCTCTCCTGGCTTAGTGGTTAGATGCTGCGCTTCTCATACGGCGGCTCGGATTCGATTCCGGCGACAAGATAGGCTTTTTTATGGTTATGTTTTAAGTCGTTTTTTTTCTTGAGTTTGGGCATGCCTTGGGTGTTTCGTTTGGTTGCGTCCGGAGCGAGCTAAGCGAGCGGAGGGCATTGCATGAAGTGAAAAAAAATACAACTGTGAACGGAAATATTGTGATGTGCGCGCAGCCCAGGACTCGTCAGGCGGTAGGACTCGTTAGGATCTTTAAGAATAAAATATATTCCTCCTGCGGTTTTTTCCCTGCACATTGTACCTTCTAGCTTCTCCTTCGAAAACACATCTTTCGATGACCCTGAAGTGGCAACTATGACTAGATGCTAAATGCCACTGGCGATGGCGATGGCGGCTCCATTTATTGCGCTTGGGCTAATATCTCACTTCACGCATGGTCGAAAATCAACAACTCTACAAGTCTGAAAAACAGGAACTTAAGATGATCTGCCCGCTGCCGATGATCTGGACAGTAGGAGACCCAGAGCAAAAAGAAAAACGAACATATATCAAGAAAGCAGAAATCAACTGAAACAACTTTAAACTACGAATAAACCGCACAGAACAGATCCCCAGAATTAATAGCACAGAAGACAGAGAAGAAGCAGTAAACAAAATCCCACAGAACATAATCAATGCACTCAGAGATTCTACCAACATGACACAAGTCCCTGCACAGAAATCATTACAGGTTCGCAAAAGAGCTGAAGGAGCAAACAAGAATCAAGAACAGGCAGCTGAACATCAGAGCAATAGGAGATCCTGCAGCGAGGACGGAAGTAAACCGACTCACTCAGAAGATCAAGCAAAAAACATTGAATTCAAAAATAGAAAATGGGAGAATACAATGGACGACATCCAAGACTACGACACTAAGCTTTGGAAAATCTCGAAAAACCCAAGAAATGAGGCAAGACAAGCGTTACTTCTCATAACACACAAGTACATGGCTCAGAGAAGAGAAGCTAGAAATATTTGTGGATCACTTCGAAGAGATATTTCAGGAAAATGGAAGAAATCAACATCAGCCTCTACTCAACCAACCAACAGAAAATTGTATGGATAATCGCTCAAATACTCCGACTAATACACAAAAAAGGTATGAAGCCCCCAACAGCCTGCTCAACTACATAGGAAAAATCTACGAAAGAATAATTCTAAACTCTAAACACGATTCATAACACCACGCTTCAAACCACCAGGCTTGTGAAACACATAACAGAAGCATTCATGCAATCAGAAAAAAATACCTGCCAACAGTATTCTTGGACATTAAAAATGCTTTCGATAGAACATGGCACCCAGGACTAATATTGAAACTGATAAACCTTTTAACCCAAAAAGAATAATCAAGCCAATAAATAAAAGGCTTCCTGACGGATAGAAACTTACAAATAAAGCAAGAAACAAACTCGATACAACCAACAAGTTGCTATTTTCAAGCAAATTTGCATCCCGACAGTAATGTATGCAGGGCCAGTATAGATAATTTCATCCACAACAAATAAGAAGACACTACAATTCAAGGTAAACAAAATAATAAGATGGATATCCAACGGGGCACCAAGGTACAAGAGAAATACTACAATAAGAGAAGAGCAAAAAATCCAATCAATAGAAGAAGTATTAGAACAGCAAGTCCATCAAGTGAAAGAGAGGATTAGAAATAACAACAATCAAGCAATTAACGATACTTTTCAACATCGTGCCATATGGAGAACATATCCCTATTTAATAGAACTCTAACTTCGGACAACTCGGTCACCTGAACATAATAAATAGCCAGCAAGGTGCAAATCTAGAATTCAACATAAATGCCTAGCCTAATTCGATCAAGATAAATACTATACTATGCGCGCATGGTCCACCTTGGATGGCCACCCGCTCGCTTTGCGGAGGCCAAACCACCAAAAACTAACCAAGGCATGCTCAGAATCCGGAAAAAAAAACTTTGAGAAAGGCTTGGATTCACGGACTGAAGTCAATCGTACGGCAATTTAGCCGTACGTACACGTCATCTAACGATGGTTCACGTTTACATTCTACAAACCTATAATTTGCACCTTAAACGTTGTAGAATACCGGCAGTTAGATATTGTAATTAATCACATCGTGTTAGCTAATTGCTGTTTAAGGCATGTGCATGTGCGTGTGTCAATTATGCGAGTCTGCGAGTATGAGCATTGAGCAACTAACTCGCGTCTACTTACACCAATTTTGCGCCTTCACACATGCGTACGTGCCAAATCATATATTTTTCAAAGTTGTTTTTCTTGATTTTGGGTATTGCTTTGGGTTAGTTTTGTTTGGTTATGCCTCCGGAGCGAGCGGAGGGTCATGCATGAAATGAAATAACTGAAATATTAGAACAACACTGGGCTTGTGCCAAATGCGCAGGTCCAAAGGTCGAGAATTTGGTATAGATAGACCTTAGGGCGCAAGTGAGGCCGTCAGTATCATTGAGCACATCATCAAACTATGTCATTAACGCCTTGAGCTGATCTTAGATTAGCCTTGTCTAAGGACCAGGTATTTTCTGCAATTGCATTTGATACTTCTAGGTTATGGTGGTGGTCCTTTGAGTACGGGCTTCGCAGCATTCACTCAGAGACGACCACCGCCCGGGCTTAGCTAGAGTTGGGGCGACCCTCCCAGATAGGTTCCACTCGTGTTGGGTGATATACTGGTAGTGGAATCTTCAGTATGATGAGTATATATCCCTGAACATTCACAAAAATAATTATATAATTCAGGCACAGACAAAAATGGTCCCACGGGAACATCCGACTCCCTCCGGCCTGTGTACCGGCGTGAATGGGTATTTTGTCTGGCTGTTTATATTGATGCGAATAAAAAACAGAATTGATACTAAAATACTTGGTTTGTCAAATTGCTACCTTTTTCTCCATCTCAGTTGTAGACTTTTCGGATAAGGCCGCGTCTGCTCTGGGCTTAAAGTGTAAATTGCACAAAAGCTAATTTAGAGACCCTAATGAAGCTGAAAAGCCTAAAAGAGCTGGAAAACGGTCACCGTTTCGAGGAACAAATCTGCAATTAAGTCAGTGACTTTTTCAAAATAACGAGAGTAATGTCATCGTCAGCCTGTTAATTGTATCATCTCAGCTACAGCCCATAAGCTTTTTTTATGAACCACTGTAATCAGTGTAATCTGAGCAGGCTCGAAGCGCTGCCGGGACGTGAATTATTTGAACCTGATTCACATAGTGAATTCTCGCAATTAGGTAATGACGCCATGGCGGTATGTTTAGAATTATTTAAAACCGAAGGCAGACATGGATTATATAACGAGAAAAATATATGCTTTTGTTTCATTTGAAAACAGGCACATAATATTATTCATTATGTCTCAGGATTCAGGAACCACACCCAGATTGGCTTTGCCGATTAATTAATTAAGCGGTTGTAAATAATGCCAAAGTTTCAGTCATTTAATTTTTTAACACGAATTTCTGAACTACCGTTTTTATTGGTTTAAGAAACGTCGTTCAAATATAAGGGGACACGCGAAAAAAGTCCTGCCTAAGAACTCCAATGATTTGAAAACGATGCGAATCGAAACCCGGCGAACAATGTTGATTTCCATTCGAATTTCGGCTAAACTCCTCTTTTTAACCACTTCATTAGAACCGCTTTCAAACGCTATCCGATAGCTCGCGAATTTTATTTGAATGAGTGGTAGGAAATGAGAGTAACACATAAGCGGAAACCATATACATATAAAAGAAATACGCATATGGCGGAAACGCTCTCTCTATCTCTTTTTCAATCACCGATCAACTTTTAACTTCCGCTTCGTCTTCGGTTGAGTCAACACGCGTTTTGTACCGGCTCCTTTGTCGCCATTGAGTGAGCACGCGGCTATCGTTCAGTGACCGTTGTTTCTCCCCGAGGTAGAATCGGGTGTCCCAGCCAGAAGAAATCTCCTTTCACGCCGATACCCAGACCGGGGTAAACGGATGTGAGATCATCTCTGTCTGTGCCTGCTAAGATTCGGCTACCACTTTAAGTGTCACATTTTTCATTAAATGTCATTCCTTTGACAGATTTCACATGCAAAATCTGCCAGGAATAAAGTTTTTACTGAAAATTGTGACCTTTGGATCCGCATGATAAGATCGCTTTTGACTATATCCTAACACTTTGGTCTTTTGTTTTTTTTGTTGTTTGTAGTTAAGACTGCGGAACAGATTACCTAGGTAATTTGACAAGACGTTACCTGGACCGGGTCACAGGCTTTCAGAGTTATTACATTTCATTTTCACTTCACGCATGGACCTCCGCCCGCTCCGGGGCGCAACCAAACCAAAACCCATACTAACCCCTTGCCCAAAATCGAGAAAAAAACTTTTACAAACCTAAATTTAAAAAAAGCAAACATTGCCATTGGAATCGAGCCGTATCAGAAAAACACAGCATCCAACTATTGAATTACGAGACCACTTTGAAAGCATTTCGCTGGACCATAAAGATATAGTTAATCAGCAATGTAACGCGCGCAACTCTAAAGGCTTGTGACCGGGGTCTCCGAAATGTCTACTGCTGGTTATTTGACGAGAGGCTAAATATTAAGTTAACACGTTGTGATGCGTCAGCCGGGGTATTATTATGTCTTTGCATTGCCCTCCGCTCGCTTCGCTCGCTCCGAGGCCTCCGAGTGCTAACCCAAGCCATACCCAAGACACCCAAACTAACCCAAAATTAAGGATCACAACGTGGTATTTAGCCACTCCGACCAATTAAATCATTGAACGTAACTAGCATTTTAGCCGCTCATGTAATTTGTGGCTGTGACCAACGAAATAGAGATATATTGTATTCTTCAAAATGTGAAATGAAATTGTTTCCTTCGCATTATGACCGGGTATGGCTTGGGTTCGCACTTGGTTAGTTTTCTTTTCTTGAGCCCCGGAGCGAGCGGGAGGCCATATACTTGCCAAATCGCATGCTTTTACAAGTGCACTACGAACTGAAATATCGCTTCCCTCCGAATATATTTTGTTCTTAAAGATCCTAACGAGTCCTACCGCCTGACGAATCGTAGACTGCACACGCATCACAATGTTTACGTTTACAGTTGTTTTGTTCACTTCATGCAATGCCCTCCGCTCGCTCCAGGGCGCAACCAAACGAAACTAGCCCAAGGCATTTCCAAAATCAAGAAAAAAATCGTTTTACAAGCATATACTTAAAAAAAGCATATCCGCCGTATCAGAAACACAGAATTTTAACCACTGAGCCGCGAGGCCCCCTGAAAGCAATTCCCTGGAACATAGACATCTATTTGTCAGTAATGTGCGGTAGGACTTGTTATGATCCTTAATAATAAAGTAATTTTGGCTTATTTCTCGCGTTCACTTATGTTCAAATCCCTAGATAAGGAACGCTTGCCTAAGCCAAATTAATTTTTACACCAAGTATAGTTAACCGTCGATGTTTGGTACTTGATGAAATTGGTTACTCTTATATTATGTCGATAACCACAACATAAGTTTTCTGTTGTAGTTGAAGTCAGTATATCTCTAGCTGCTCGCGTTTTCTTTCGACCATAATTTCCATATTCCATACCCAGTTGAACCACTCCTTAAACCCCCTTTATTACTCCAGCATGAGAATATTTTCTGGTAAATAAAACGTATTTTTAAACGTCGTTTTTTTGTAATTTGCAGTGTGGTGTCAAATTTTTAATGAACCTGACGGTTGCGAGCCCCCTACACTGTTGCCAGTTTTAATTAACCCCAATGTATATGTCAAGAGCACTAAATTAGATTTATAATAATTCGGTGATCAATTATTTTAAATTTAAACCAACATATTTTTCAGCATATATTCAAACTTATATATTAGATGGAAATTTTTGAAGCGAAATCACCTATTTTTCTATTCAAATTCAATGCACGAAAGTGACAGTTAATGGGCGAAGCTAGATGTAATTTTTCGAATTTGAAAAATGTAAAAGCAATGCCAGTAACTTTTTCTTCTAGATTAGAACCTGGACATGCCTTAGGTTAGTTGATTGCTTTTTTTAAGTGTTTTATCCATGTTGGTTGCGCACTCGAAGCGAACGAAGCACCATGCGTTTTCCGTAGCTTATCTAATTCCCCATTAACTGACTTTTGTACATTCCTATTGGTTTAATCAAGACCTTTAACCACATATAACCATTGATTTGTATAGGAGTGGATAAGCAATAGCCGCCGCCTGTTGCATTCTTCAAAAGTGGCAACCTATGGGCGAAAAAACGGGTTTCTGCGCATGACAAAATCGACGCAAAATCGAAAACAAAGATCCCGTTTTGTCATGCGCAATAAAAAACTTGCCGTCTCAGCAGGCGTCGATCAGGACTGAACTTGGCTTTTGTCTTTGACGTGTTTTCGTTTTGACGGCGCGGCGCTGCGTTTTGTGTTGATAATTCGAATACTTTACTTTTATTGACTTTCTTTGGACCTAGTGTTTGTAGTTGCTTAATTAGTTTTAGTTTAGTGGTTCACGTTTGTTGCTTTGTGCGTACCCTATTTTGATTTTCAATTTAATTGAATAATACGCACATAAACAATGGGCGATGCTACCAAACTAGAATCCCGAAAAAGTGTATGGTTGTGTTTTGCAGCAGTAGAGGCAAAATACCCGGGATTTCCTATTTCAAGTAAGTGTAATTATTAGCATTTAAAGATCCTTTACACAAATAGTGCACTATGTAAAAATCGACCTCTCCTATTGGTCGATCCATCTCGTATTACGATATGTCTGCGTGATGCAATCCATTTCTGTCAAGAGCCCTCATAGTGTAGAAGTTTAGATCGTTGGGTCTCACTCTTGCCGCAGCGTTCGTAGCGGTAGGACTGGTATTTGTTCCCAGTGTAAGAACAAAACGCGATTTAAAATCGTTTTTGCGAACAAAATACACCTTTAAACAGTTGTTTCCTGTGTTAAAACAACAAAACCAGCTTAATTGGTGCGGTTTTCACACGGAAAAGTTGCAGGGCACGGAAGCCCAGCAACAAAAAAGGAAAATGGATGATGAAGGCGATACTGATTCCTCCATTACTTCTCTTGCGTCAGTAGACAATAACGATCCGGCAAAACGACTAAGATATATCAAAACCAAACTTCAGATATATCACGGAATATGCGAAATGTGCGGGACATACGTGGACAATTTAAAGAAAGTTCCCCCTGAAATTTCGACAGAATTATTTAGCCGCAATTTAAGCAAGGCAATAGAACATTTACAGGATAAGCATGACTTAGTGAGAATAAAAAAGTCGAAAAAAGTCCTAAAACCACACACTTCGCCTAAAAAAGGCGAAATACAGAAAAAAGACGTACAAAAACCCAAAGACAGCATAGACAATCTTAGCCCGAATTCGTCGATGGATACGGATATTTATATTGATAAAGGTACGCAAGGAATGCCTTTAATCGACAAGGATGGTTTTAAAACGCCATTTAAAACTATTTCTTTTAAGAAAGCGTTTATGGCAAGACCACTAAATTTTGAGCAAAATGCCCTTGTTATTGAATTGACAAATCGGTTCGACATTCTTCCGAAAGACGCTGAACCCGAAACTAGCGAAGCGGAAAGTATGACATCTACTCATACCTCGACCACAATCATAAAGCCAAAGGCCAAAACAGCCATCCGAAGAACAAAACCTGTTGAGACGGAGACTAAAAAACAAGATAAACCACCGCCAATAGTTATTAAAGCCAAAATAGGCACCCACCAGGCACTAGCAGAAATTCTGAAAACTCTACAAATTGAAAAATATAACGTAAAATATGCGAGATATACAACAATCGTATATTGTGAATTAACAAGAGACTGGTTGACGTTAAAAAGAGCGTTGGACAAAGAAGAACAACAATATCATACATATGCTGAAAGGGGCATGAAAACACACGCATTCGTGCTTAAAGGGCTGGATGGCGATATATCCATAACGGAAATTAAACGCGAACTGAAAGAAACATATAATATGGACACCAGTGAAATATACACTATGAAGAAAACGAGGGATCCACTATTTTTAGTGGTAGTAAGCAACCAATATACGGTAAAAAGATTAAACCAGGAGTGCAAAACCTTGTTTAACATCAGGATCACCTGGGAAAATAGGAGAAGCGCCAAGGTGATAATTCAATGTAAAAAATGCCAAAGTTTCGGTCACTCTGCAACATATTGCAAACGTGAAATTAAGTGTAGTAAATGTGCCTTACAACACGAAATCACAAGTTGCAATTCCGAAAATATAAAATGTGCAAACTGTGGCGGTGAACACCGCTCAATCGATGAGCGGTGCCCTGTATATATATTTAGGATTAATCAACTAGAACCTAAAACATTAGCAACGAACCAAAAACAGCAACTCGTAGCAGCCCCTCAACCAGCAAAACCGGCATGGAAGGGGAAAAATCAACTTCTTGGCGTGACTAACCCGTCTGAAACACATGTCAACCAGCGTAAAGGATGCGAAGTAAACAGTCAAGGCCCAGAACAGCCCCCTACCGCCCCTCCAGGAGCATCCACCTCGACGTATGATAAGGATTTTCCAGAAATGCCTAGAAATAAGAATAAAATACCGAATCACGTAAGTAGTGCTTCGATTATGGGTACCAATTTCCAAGAAATAAACCAAAAAATTTCCGAAATCAATAAACTTGTCAATCTTGATGAATTACTGAAAGCCTTGGACCATTATCTTAATATCTTAATTTCATGCAGAGGTGATAAAATCGCCATTATGCAACAATCAATAAAATTTTTCACTGAAGAACTTCAAAATTTCGATTTTTAAATGCCGAGAATCCTATGTTGGAACTGCAATAGTATAAAGTCAAAGAAAGGAGAATTTGAACATTTTATACGAGATAACTCATTCCATATAATTTTTCTATTAGAAACAAAACTTGCATTACACGATAAATTAAAATTTACCGGATATTCCGTCGAGAGAGCCGACAGACCGAATGGCCGTGGGGGAGGCGTGGCCTGCCTAATCCATAGATCCATCCAATATAAAAGGATTCATGGGCTAGGAACTGCAGCAGAGTACGTCTGTCTGCAGACGGGAGATGACCTATGGATTAGTGGAGGATACGTCCCCCCTCAACACGTGCTCACACGAGACGATATCCTCGCATTTTTTCCCAGAAACACTAGAGCGTTATTACTTGGTGATTTCAATGCGAAACATGTTAACTGGAGTAATCATAGAAACAATCAGAGTGGCTACTCGCTCAACAATACTATAATTAACAGTCCAGAATTACAACTCTTAGTGACCGATATTCCTACACATTACGGTCGAAATTTTGAACCCACATACATAGACATAGCCATCAATAAAGGAATTAACCATATTTCTAACCTGAGAGCGATCGAAGCGTTAAATTCCGATCATTTGCCAATTGAAGTAACTATAAACAATGCCTTGATTACAAGACCAGAAATGGTATTTTCATACAAGGACTTCAATTGGCGAATGTTCCGAGTGTATCTAAACCAACTAACAAATGTTCCCAGGCAGATTGAGGCAATAGAAGACCTGGAGGGAGAGGTCCGCAATTTGACTGAGAACATTCAAAGCGCCCGGAATGCCACTGTCCCTAAGATCCGTATTAAAAATCGAGTAAAACCACTACCTAATAATATAATTGAAATTATTAATCACAAAAATCGAATTAGGAATAGGTGGCATCGCACGCACACACTCATGGACGGACTAATGGTTAAAACTCTAACAAACACCATCAAGACATTAATTAATAAACATAAAGAAGCGTGCTGGGTCGAATATATAAACAGTTTGGGTACCAGAGATAACTATTTGTGGAGGTTAGCGAAAAGCCTGCGCAAGGATTGGGAAACGATACCAGCACTAATTGACAGAGACGGACAACAAAGGTTCAAAGACACGGAGAAAGCAGAGATTCTGGCGAACTACTTGGAAGCAATACATAACGTCCCTCCCGATGTCACCCCTGCACAAATCAACATTACAGAATCCGTGATGGCTTTTAACACCCATAAATACCCCATCCCGCCCCAAAAACTCAGCTCACTGCTTGTAGCCCCACGTAATGTAACTGACGTCATTAGGAAGCTCCCAAATAATAAAGCACCTGGACCTGACACCATCACCTATAATCTTATCAAAAACTTACCGCGCAAAGCGATAATTCAATACACTCAAATTATCAATGCCATAATAAGATTGCAACATTTTCCGCAGTCCTGGAAACAAGCGTATGTGGCAATGATAAAAAAACCGGGTAAAGATCCAAAATATCCCCAATCCTATCGGCCAATATCACTTTTAAACTCACTTAGCAAAGTAGCCGAAAAGCTAATCTTATCTAAAATTACAACAACAATAGAATCCCTAAACATCATCCCTCCTGAGCAATTTGGTTTTAGGCCGGGGCATAGCACCGAAATGCAAGCAGCGCGCATTGTCCAAAATATTTTTGACGGCTTCAACGCTGAACAAAATACAACAATGCTGCTACTCGATATCGAACGTGCGTTCGACAGGGTGTGGCATGAGGGGCTAATATACAAGCTTTTTGCAATATATGGGCTGCCCTTGTATATTACGGCTCTAATTGCCTCATATATTTCGGACAGGTCATTCAGCGTAAAAGCAGGCGGTGCTGTGTCTGGACCTAAGATCGTAAATGCCGGGGTACCACAAGGTACCGTCCTATCCCCGCAATTATTTAATTTATACATTTCCGACATCCCTAAAACCCCAATCACGGATCTTTCACTGTACGCGGATGATACGGCCATAACAGCCAGGTCATATTATGGCAGCGAAGGCTAGGTTATCCTATTCACCTAAGCAAACTCCTCCCATATTACAGCAAGTGGAAAATAAACATTAATCCATCTAAGACGGAGTTAACAGTATTCACACGTAAATTCACAAACAACAGAGTTACCCCACTAAACATAAATGGACGATACATAACACCCAGCAAGAAGGTTAAGTACCTAGGCATAACGCTTGATCAAAGACTGAGATTCGCCCAACACGTCACTCAAGTAGTTAGGAAGGCATACTATGTAAGCCATCAACTCTATTTAATAACTAAACCCAGGTCAATATTAAGCCCCAGAAACAAACTCACAATATACAAAAGCATTATAAGACCAACTCTACTGTACGGCTCAGCGGTATGGTGTCAGGCCAGTGCCACACAAAGGCAAAGGCTTCAATTTATTCAAAACCGCTTCCTAAGGGGAGCTTTCTCAGCTCACAAAAGCACGCGAATCCAGGAACTACATGAAATGGCTCGCATTGAAACCATTAGTGAACGCATAGACACCATGTCGAATAACTTTTACAAGTTTCGCTTAAATAGCTCCCAGCTAACGAATACACTAACGCACCTGAGATATGACCCAAACAATCATATGAAGCACGGGCCGATTTACAAAAACTTACAAATATTCTATGAACAATTCCATCCCCCTTAGAGCTAGAAGACAAAACCAAAATCAGACCTCTCCCGTCGGAGGAGCAGAACGCTTCCATGTAAATATTGTAAATTCTGTACATATTATGCATACAACTAATTTTAGGTCTAGAAATAAGGTATTTGGAAACTTTTAACAATAATAACACCAAAGAAATCTTAAAGAGGTTTTTTCTGCTGTTTTTCCTCTAAAGCTTTATGGACTGTACACATATACCTTGAACATTTGACCCACAGCACTGTAAATAAATTATTGATACTTCCATAAAAGGAGCCTGAGCTCCAGAAAATGGTACCCGATCGACGCACTGCATACGCATTACATTTTAATTATATGGTTACTAGCAGCCAGCCCTCGGGTGATAATAGCGCCCCATTTCTTATAAATTAAGTAAGGGAACATGCGAACTTATTGTTAAATGAAATGTAAGCATATTAAATACTGTAAAAATGGAAATAAATAGTTGATTGATTGATTGATCGTTGGGTCTCACCTGGAAAACGCGGGTTCGAACCCCGTTGCTTTTTTAATTTTTTTTTTTTAAGATTATGTTTCTAAACAGCTTTTTTTCTTGATTTTGGGTATTCTTGGGTTAGATTGGGTTAGCACCTGGTTAGTTTCATTTTCTTGAGCCCCCGTAGCGAGCGAAGCGAGTGGAGGGCCATGCGGATCGACCAATGGGAAAGGCCGATTTTTATATAGTGCACTATTTGTGTAAAGGATCTTATAATGCTAATTATTATAAGCATTACTTATTTATACCTTATTGTTTGTTTCACTATGCTAACTAGCCCATTTCACAATCGGCATGACTACTTTACCGAATATTTGGTGAAATTATTACTTTCGTTCATAATCACAAGAGTACGAGTTCAAATTTTGGAGTCCGGGCCTGCCTAATGACCTTCACACTGCAACAGATGGCGCCCACTAATTTTCTAATGCGCAAGGCAAAATAGGAATCGTTTTGTTTACATTTCGCGGTCGTAAATTTGCCATGTTTGGTCTATTTATTGCTTATCCACTCCTATACAAATCAATGGCTATAACGCACTTGTGAGGTGGATATTCGCTCAAACAGTTCAAGCGTGACTGACTTCTCGAAAGTCAGATACCCGATGTATTCTTTGTATTATGATACCCGACTATATATATGTCAAAAGAGCTACGGTCGTAGCAACTCATTGCGAATGCCTTTTCTGACCATTCAAATCCACGCAGTAATAAATATTTTAGTCTTCAGGAAAATGACCAATGAATGACGTTGCATACTATCCTAATTGAGAATAATTGAAATAAAACAATATAAATGAGCCATATTTATTTATTGTGACAAAAAACTAAAAACAGTAAACATTAAAACTTGTGAACGCAGATCTGACAACTAATATATTTACGTAAAGGCACAATCATATGTAAAATTATTATTATTATTGTACAGTCAAAGTCTACTAACTAACAATTTTGCGGAGGTACTGTGATTTGCTCACAGCACTGTTCGAATTTGTTGGCAAAAAGAAAATGGTAACGGGTCGCCACATATTGCTCTTCAGAACCCGTGGACTTTGAGTTGGTCAGGTTTGGCCAGGCCAGCCTTGGTCAACCACTGGCAGATGTTTTCACGCTGATCCCCTTGCAGCTGTAAGACTTCGCCGTATTCGGGGTGTTCGATTACAGTACCATTGCATGCAAATTCCTAAAAATAATGTATGAAATAAACATATTAAAAAAGCTATAAAAAAGTAGATGTTAAACAGCTAGGACTGTCTCTAGTTGATTGACATTATTTGAAAACTTCGCTGATAATATATCAAAGCTTTGAAATTGTTAGGATTTCCTTTTAAACACTCACACTATAAATAAAGTGTGATATGTTGGATGATCAGTGACATAGTTTCCTAACTTTATTTCCTCTATATATTTATTTAGAGATACACAACATGTATGTATACATAACTTAACTACTTTGATCTGCTTGTATTTTTGAATCTGTAGGATGATTGTATGTAAACATCAAATTATAGTTGTTGAGCAATGTGAAGATGTGATGAATATGTGGCTTTTTCCCAGCATCAGTGACACTAGAGCTAATTGAAATTGTTAAACCTAAGGTATCATGCCAGTTAATATTGTTGGTAATAATGCGATAACCAAAAGAAAGACAGCAGTTTCTGATACGTAAAATGTATTGAGTTGGAGGGAATTTAAAGAGACACCAAAAAACTACTAAGACTTAGAACCATAATAATCTTTAAAA
>JAEQML010075315.1:0-13884 GCA_016904865.1 Pissodes strobi
TTGAAATTTGAAAAATTCCGAATAGTTCCGGAGATATTCGTAAAAAACCGAAAAGCAGCTATTTTATTTTTATTTTTTCCTGACTTTATTTGAAGAGATAATATAACATAAATTTAACATTATTATTGCCACTTTTTCTCCTATATAAAATGGCAGTATCAAATTTTAAATCTGACGTTTCCTGGCCGGGCCCCCATTAACAACTTAATTTTCTTAAATACGGATCTAGATTTTGTATTTCATTTTTTAGAAGCCTTTGGTCTCCCGAAACCAACGATGTATCACACTTGTCCAATAGCGATAACAAATATTCTTATAAATCGGGTCAGAAAGGATCGCCTCATCTCTGTCTAACACATTATCTCTTATTGAAAAAATGTAGATTTGTTGACATATTGATAAGTGTGATACATCCTTGGTTTTGGGAGACCAAAGGCTTCTGAAAAATCACTTTATCATCCTTTCACGTGCGCGTTTGCAGGATATACGCTACCTGTCGACTGGGTTCTAGTACCGAAATGCCGAAATCAATGGCACAGTAAGGTAATGGCACAAATTAACCAGTAAGTAGAGAAATTCGCAATATTGTATGTATTCCGTACAATGTTACAAGACATCAACCGAATTGCGGAAAAAAACCATTTTTTACAGTTTTGAACAGAAGTGCAGGTATACCTGTACATCTACTGGTGGGCCTATGATTAAATTATATACAATACGGATGGAGTAAATAACTCAATCTACATACTTTCGTTTTAAAACAAATCAAGTGTTTTATATTCTTAATAGTTTGAATGGCATTCTAAAAGTATGGTATTTACATGTAAAGTTTTTTTCTAGAAAAAAAAATTAAAGGAGTAGCAAATAAAAATATTTTATATCACAAAAGTTGATGCTTTTTTAAGTAGTATTGTCAAAAAAAGTATCATTTAAAATATTGAAAAACTCCGGCATTTGAGATACAACTAGTTTATTGAAACTTTGTTAAAAATGAGTTAATAATTACTCTTTGATTCGCTATTAAACCTAAATGAAAGTTCATAAGCACCAACTAAAGCTATTTCGACTAGCAAAATTTACTTTGCTTCATTACTTTATCTAAAACGAGCCACCTGCTTCTCATTTCAGTGAAGCGTGTCCCTGAATACATCAAGGTGAATTTTAGTATCTTTATTTCATCCTTATAAGCATATTTACTTTATTAACGCACCACACTGAGAAAAAAGTCTTTATAATTTTAAAAAGACATTCAGGGGCATATCGGACAAGACAAGTCTGGAGAGAGTCCATTCAACAGTTACGTGTCTAAAATAATGGCAACTAGACCATAGTAATCAGTTTTGATATTTTTGCGACAAAATTCAGTGAGAAATTTTAGATTAATTTTTTTCCACTAAATCGGCGAAGAAATTACTAAAGAATGCTCAGAGGTAAACGTACAAAACACGTAGTGCTATCATTCTTTTCAGGGGAACACGCTGTAATGTTTTACATATTTGGGTTATACATAAAATTCTAAACTTAATTAATGTATCATATAATGTGGTTTATTTATGGTTAGCTTTGGCTATTTAATTTAGGTAAGTATTTTGCGTTTTATCTGCAGACTTGTTTAGTTTAATTTCACTTCATTAAACTCACTAGTGCACAGATCAAACCTTAAGAGTACTTTAATTTAGAATATTGACAGATTTATCTTAGCTCCGACTTTACAACTTGGAAAAGGTGCACACAGAAGGTCCCGCGCGAGTTAATGCCTATGAGCATGGAGTAGAGTTTTTGATGTTTTGAAGACTCAATCCAGAGATGGCAACGGGACCTGGCTGCCAGTTTGAGGTTCGGATATAAGTTAGGATATTCAGGAGGGCATCCACAAGGTAGTGCATATGGACATTGGACGAACGATGTGAGACAAATTTTGCCGGACTGAAGGTACGCTTGAGAATGTATATGAAAAAATTTGCTGTCAGTTGCAAGTTGAGGCTCATAATTGCCTAGGCTGTTCGAACGTTTACATAATTCCAGTTCAACTTCAATCTTGGGCCAGGGTGATATTTATTTAGTAGTTTATACTTTTTAATAGATCACAGTATATGTAACAGGCTACGATTACATATTATACTATATCCTGGTTTCTGGACGAAATGGCGAAGGATCATAATAAAAATTTACGTGGAAGTCGACTAAAAATGATCTATTTCTGGAGAGAAAATAATCAAACATCATCTTATTTATTAAAATAGACTACAAAAATTAGATAATTGTACATGCCTTCTTTTGAAAGAATTAACTTTACACACACGATATATTGTTGCAGCTGGAACCACAAAGCTTCGTTGTATATTGGTATTTTCCCCTTGGTTTTGTCCTATTATGCTGTCTTTCTAAATGGAGAAAGAAACCCTTCTTCTAATCATTTGGATTGTTTTCATTATTTCAGTTCAATAATACACCTTGATGGCCATCCACTGTTTTCGACCTTGCTAATTATGGTTTTTAATTGCTGATTCGAGGTATTTTGGAATCAAGACTATATTTTCGCCTTTCTTGAAGGGTTGTGTCTAGAAGAGAACAATAATGATAGATTGTTTATAGATTAGCCGAGTAATTGGAGTTTGGACTATAATGCATGCCGAGTTATATTTTAAGGTTATTTGGGGATATCTAGCACTGTAATTATAACTTACCTTTTTTTTTACACTCGATGGTCATTCTGTGGTAATTTTCTCGTTGATTTATACTGGATAATATATTGTTTTGCTTAGGTGATTACGGAATATTTTCATTTTGGGAATGAAACATTGACGTTTGTTAGAAGTATGAAGTATGTCATGTCACGGTTTTAAACCATAGACACACGACCGGTGGAAATCGCATCGGATCCCTCCGTCGATATCGACTCGAGAACCAATCTAATTCGCGTTGCATTTATTGTAGGATTTAGCTATCATAGGCTTGAATTTGCTGATTATATTGGATGGTATCAATGTTTAGCCCGCTAGGCTTGCATATTGACGCAGTATTACACGGACTCTCCATTATTAAAGTTCGATAATATTTCGGCTCGGAGTAGATTCTACCCACGCAAGGGAAATTGTTCTATGTTTCATATAGTCTATGGGGATAATTTTGGCGGTATAAGTGACAGCTTTCTGGACAAGCGCGTGGTTTTCGTGGTCTTCACAGTCGACACGGTTGCCAAGTTAATGCCTTGTTTGGCATAATGCTATTAGTGGCGCGTGTTGATTGTAATTTTTGACTGCCGCATAACGCGTGGGTTATATATTCCCACCAAGCATATAAAAGTAGATTCTAACTGATTTAAATCATTTCGATAATGAGTCGCTTTAGCGCTTGTTTTGGCGAATCCGGTAGTATGACATCATAACTTTCTAGTACTTTGTCACAAATAGGGACGCTTCTGGCAACATAGTATGTTGAGCCGGCGCGATGTTAATTCTGCTAGCTCGTCATTTTCGGAGCAAGCCAATTTAGTCTTTATGTGATCTTGAAGGAACCAGTAGGTTTCAGTGCCGAGCTCTCGAAATTGGGAATTTTCGTTGAGATACTGATATTTAGTGTGAAATATACAGTGCCCTAGTTAGGGGATTCTTCAACGAAGCCCTTCAGCAGGATTGTGGTCGTCGATGGTTTCTCGTCTGATGGATGATTGTAGATGAAGGAAGATTTGTAGATTCGACCACCTGCAGCCACGTTTGGGGATTTGACTTTCGAGAGCTGCCACACACTTGAACCCCGTTTAACATCTAAAGGGGTTTTCCAGTTTTCTGTTTCAATTCTTGGATTTCTGTTTTCTGTTTTTGGATTTCTATTTTTAAATCTGGATTTTTGGATTTTATTTTGGATCATTGGTTATGGGCCTTCCATTGTCCTCTTACGTTCCGGTTTCCTACCTGGGTTTCGAGACTGCATACTGAGACTCCTCCGACAACACGTGGTTTCGGAGTATCCATCACTTGACTGCGTGACTCGCTGGCTGGTCCAAGCCTCAACGCATACGGAGTGTGTCTTCTCAACTTTGACGCTCCAGTGATTTGACGAACACCTGGATCCTAGATGAACTCAATGTTGGCTTGAAACGTATCAGATAAGTCTTAAGTTAGGATATTATCTAGTATATTTTGGGACTTTTATTTCATTTCATTTTATTATTGTGTTTTATTTGATTGGTGATTTAGGGCTACTTAAATTAAAGTTTCGGATGAATTTGCTTAATGAAAGTATTAATGATTTGACTTAATTTAAAATATAGCTACCTTCAAGTTATTTGGGAGTAACGAATTATTCTCAATAGTAGCATAGGTATACTGGATTATCCAGCTAATTCGGATAGTTTTGGTGTGTTATTAATTCATTTCAGCGTAGTCTTGATCGCGTGTTTTACTCCTTTCCAGCGTCGTATAATATAAATAGTTTTGAAACTGTTCGCATATAAGCATAGCGTATCGACGCGTAATCATATAGGTTTACCTCTGGTACGGATACCATTTAATAGGTGAATATTATACTTACATGAATCTAGTACATTTGAATTAGCACGTTAACTTCTCGCTTATTGATTAGAGTCATTTAGAGTGTAGAAGTAGAAGAAGTTATCATATTTTTGTACCGCATAGGTTGATAACACCAATCAAGGGCATGTAAACGACACGTGATCACGTATTCGTATTTATAGGGCGCCGTAGATATAACATAAAGTACTATTTAACATTAAACCGTTACTTTTAATAGTCCATCTTTAGCATACATTTATATATTAATTGTCATAGCTACATATACAGGAAATTCGTGTAGCAATTATTTTTCTTATTTAATTCAACAGTATAGTCACCAATATGGAATATACACTTGTTATTTTTGTTTAATTGGGGTAATATTTCTTTTTGTTTCCCCTTCCAAGTTTTTCAATAGGTTACAGCGGGGAGGAGATCAATCGTGGTTATTGGTCGAATCTCACTGAAGATCCAACATCAGGGCATGGCGATAAGTTAACCGCGTGGCGCTCAGGCATTATAACTCACCACGACCCTTCTCCACTGTCTAAAAGCTGGGAGCCGCCATTGTTCCTGCACTAAAGGCTGTACCACCGATTGTGAACTTGGAGATTATTGTGAACTTGGAGATTATTGTGAAGTTGGAGATTATTGTAAACTTGTATATTCATGTAAATTTAGGTTTGTGTTTGTTTGGGAACTGAGCGTTACATATATTAACAAAACAATTGAAATAAACCAATAAAATACATTCGTTTCTATATATTCATGGGATCCTAGTTGTATATCTCTCAAATTGTCAAGAATATACCAACGAAAAAATCTTGACATTACTAGTGGTCCAAAATGGTTTGGATGTCTCGTGCTGGACGGTTCTGAGGAAAAATCCGGTTGGACCCATGATGGTAGAGATGACACTTTCTCTAAATCAACAACCCGTTACAGAATTCAAAAAGAGGGGTTATAAACTCAGCTTTAGATTTGGCACAGTTCAACTAAGATCGAGACAAAAAGCCTCAAAAGATGCTGTCTGCTCAAAGAGTACGACACCTCAGGCCGGAGAGCCTAGCAGACTGCAACAACTCCAGGTGCCAGGAAAGCTGTCACATCTGAAACCAAGTCTGAAACTGAGGCCAAGGCAAAAGGTCCAAATAACAAAAAGTCCTAGGACTGTGAGGTAAATGAATGCGTAGAAATGGCTACCATAAACAACAATACCACCCACCGACATTTAAGATGTCTTCATGTAAACCTGCAACACTTAAAAGTAGCTTCTAGCGTGCTTAGCCGTTGCTCCACCTGGAACAAAACAGACATTGGACTGACAAGAGCCATGGATAACCTGGTGTACTCTAAACACCATGACACACGCGTGCTGCTTTACTTTTTAGTAAACCCATTAAATTATGGTCCGATTTTAGAGTTTACTTCCAGATACTTATTTGCAGCCATCCTAGAGGTACCCACCGACTCTGGCAAAAGAAACAACTGGTCCAGAATCTGGTAACATGGTGCAACAGAAGAAACCGATAACTAATTTTGGGCTGCGACGCGAATGCACATCACACTATAAGAGGCAGCACAAACATCAATAAGAAGGGTGAGCATCTTTTAGAACATTTGCCTTCAAAACTTAGACATTATTAATAAAGGTAACAAACACACCTTTATAAATACGGTAAGAAAAGAATTTTTAGGTATAATGCTAGCTACACCATTTATAACAAACTACATAACCAACTGGCATGTCTTGGATACTCACTCAATGTCCGATCACATGCACATTCGCTTCGATATATCCGTTGAAAATACTAAAAGAGTTAGCAACCGAGAGCCCAAACTTACCAATTGGATTGCCTACAAAGAGCAGCTAAAGTCGGAACTTGAGGGCGAACCGCTATGCGCTTTAACTATTGAGGAACTTCATGTTACCTCCATACACTTAGTAAGTGCTTTAATAGCCGCTTACGAAAAAAGCTGTCCTGTGAAACAGGTGGCAATCCAAAGGAATGTGCCATGGTGGAACAAGACACTAAACAGGCTAAAGACGGAGTCGGGAAAGCTTTCAATGAAGCCAAAAGCCTGATGAATTGGGATAACTATAATAAAACCCTATCCGAGTATAACAAAGAGCTTCGGATATCCAAAAGAAGAACATTTAGGTCCTTTTGTGCAGGGGAAAGTGCTATCCAAGAAGCATTCAAATGAAATCGGCCTACTAAAGAATAGAGCCCAAGACATCTATGCTGAGACACCTGAAGAATGTCTAAGGATTCTTCTAGAAACACACTTTCCCGGGTCAAGCATAATAGCCAAAGAAGAGCTGACATAAGAAGACGAGCCTATTGAAACTGGTCAGCGGCCTACAAAAAGGGTAAAAGGTCTAGCCAACAAAATATTTAAAAAAATACAATCAAATGGGCGATACATAGGTTTAGATGGAATCTTTCCGGCCTTTCAACAAGGTATAGAGCACCTACTACCACATATTCAATCAATCTTCACAGCCAGCTTTGCATTGGGCTACGTTCCCAAAAACTGGAGAAAAGTTAACGTAGCGTTCATACCAAAGACAAGGCAACGATCACAAGAGGATCCAATGTCTTACCGCCCCATTAGCTTAATCTCCTTCCTTCTTAAAATAATGAAAAAGATTATCGATATGTATGTCAGAAGCAAATCCCCTGCTAATGATCCACTGCATGCAAAACAATTCGCATACCAACCATCGAAATCTACCATCCATGCTCTTCAAAATTTCCTCCACGATATAGAGAAGGCACTAGCTGAAACATAAGTGACTCTGTGTGCATTTCTAGACATAGAGGGTGCATTTCACATGAATCCTTTCAGCGCGCCACAACCCGCAGAGCAGTGGAACCAATCACTACACAATGGATAAAATCCATGCTAACCAGCCGTGAAGTCACTGCGACCATTGAATAAACAGTCGTCACAGTCAAAGTATTAAAGGGATGCTCCCAAGGAGGGGTCCTAATGCCCATGCTTTGGTGTCTGGTTGTTGACGATCTGCTGGTAAGACTGACTGAAGTAAGCTTTGAGGTTCAAGGTTACGCAGATAACCTAGTTATAATAATAAGGGCTAAGCATGGCAACGTTCTCTCAGAACGTATGCAAAGTGCTCTCAACTTTGTCAGCACATGGTATACACAGGAAAGACTAAATGTCAACCCAAGCAAAACCGTAGTGATTCCATTCATAAAATGAAGAAAGCTGAACCTTAAATCACCCACTTTGGGAGGGACAACGGTAGAGCTTTCAAGAGAGGTTAAGTATCTTGGCATCGTTCTTGGCCAGAAACTAACCTGGAACACACACCTGGAAAGCACTATCAAAAAAGCAACGGCAGCGCTCAGGGCATGTCGGCGACTATTTGGTAAAAGATGGAACCTAAAACCCTCCATTATCTGGTGGCCCTATAGCACCGTTGTAAAGCCTATTATAACTTAGGCCTGCTTAGTATGGTGAGTAAAAACAAAGGAAATAACAACAAAGTGAAAGCTAACGAGAGTACAAAGGCTTGCCTGTCTGGGTATAACAGGGGCTATGAAAACGTGCTCTACAGCAGTTCTGGAAACCCTACTTGACCTCCTTCCGTTGCACATATACATAAAAAAGGAGGCCTGGTCCAGTGCGCATTGAGTCATTCAGACACAAAACTTGAAGTCAGGAAACCTGACTGGTCACCTTAAAATTCTGAAGGACATCCAGATAGAGGCGATGGCTAAATTAACTGATACAATGGAAACAAAACTACATTTTGATCGCTCCTTTGAAGTGGTAATTGAAGACAGCAATACTACAGGGGAAAGACTAAAGTAACTAGAGAGGGGATTACTTGTCTGGTACACAGATGGATCAAAGATGAAAGAAGGAGTGGGATCCGGAGTTTATGAACCTAGGTGTCGAATCTGTGCATCTTTAGGAAACACTCCTACCATCTTTCAAGCAGAACTAAATGCTATCAATATTAAATAACTATAATCTTTTAATAATGTTTCTGAACCTATAAGGGGACAGTACACTTGGAATGCAAAGTTAAGAAGTTTAGGTTATGATAAGTCTGTCTATGATCATAGAATAATTAGGACCAAATTGGGTCAATTGTTATATGTCAAGAGAACGGAATGCAGCCCCGTCTCCAGGCTTTAAGCCGCCCGAGGCGAGCAGGATTTGGCCGCCTTTTACAACAGACGAATAATTCAGGAGTCAATATTGACCTATCCGGCGAATAGGCGCCCGCGCGGTTTTTTAACCGGTATGTTCCAGTATAAGGAGATGACATGCAGGATTTATATTTTCATGGTAGATGTACTACGTGGGGGCTACCTGGAATTAAATCGGGAATGCCGGTGCTCGATTTTAAAGGAGAGTTTTGGGATGCTAGATGGAAATCGCGTGGTTTTTTCGCCCTTTCTGGCTAAACGGGAGTTCGGAGCGAAATTTTGCCGCGACCAAACCAAACTCCACAGCGGAGTCGGGGTTGACCGGTTAGTGGGTATCCCCGTTTCCCGAATTTTTATCGAGAAGTGGGGGAAATCACGAAGCACGTTTTTTAACGGGTAGGTTCAGGTAGAAAAAAGAAGAATTTCGGCAAACGGAAAAAACCGTATTTTTATATCGACATCACCTTCATTTTGTCCCATAGGAACAGGAACCTACCTGGAACCTATCGGTAGATAGAACCTATAGGTTTTTTTTTCGATCAATTTGAAATTCGGCATGTAGGTAGAGGACCTCAAGGCCGACAAAAAAGGTTCTTTACAAAAAAAACAATGTTCTTAGTTTTCGAGAAATCGGCCGTTTAAATTCGAGAACAGTCGTAGCTCCAAAACTACGAGTGATAAGAAAAAAAAATACATACTACCAAAAATGTGTATTTCGACGGCCTTTAGCAAGTGTGTGAGTCGTCGAACTTAAAAAATATATATATTGCAGTTTTTTTCGAAAAAAGGGGATTTTTTCAAAAGTTATATTTTTTCCCACCCTATATATGCTTTTGAAAATTTTATTTTTATGTTAATAACATGCAAATGGACACCTTTAATTGTTTCCGTAATAAAAACGGATATTTTTTTTTCAAAAATTTTTTCGGAAATATTCATTTCAAAAAATCGAGATTTTCATTAAATCGGCTATAATTCGAAAACGTTAAGAGTTAGAGGTAAACTTTAAATGGGTCTCATCGGGTACGATAATGTGCCGTATCCAGTTTGATTGTACGACGTTTCGTTTTTTCCGAATCGACCAAACGTGATTTTTATATTTTCTTCATTTGTGTAATAACCGAAAGAGAGAAGTTTTTCGATAGAGGTTCAAATAAGGTAGATATTCGATAAAATGTAATTTTTGTCTCAAAATCTAGCATTTTTCTTTAGATTTCGGCACGCAGCGCAATAGAGAATTTCGTAGGGAGATGATCTTTTGGGTGGGTTTTTGAGCGCGTTGAGCTCGATTTTCGCATCGAAAAGGTCGTATGAGTTTTCTGTACCGAAATATTTCGAACAAAGTTAATTTTTTTTTTTTAAATGTATTGTTTTACCACCCTGTATATGATTTTGGAAATTTTATTTGTACGTTGTTCGTGATATGTAAGTGGATCCTTCTAATCGTTTCGGTAATAAAAACAGGGATTTTTTTTTCTAAACAAATTAATTTTGAAGTGAGTACTTTAGAGAGGGATATTTGGGGGCACAGAGTTCGAATTTTTGGTCTAAAAAATCGGACGAGTGCTGTACCGAAATATTTCGAAAATAGGAGATTTTTTTGGGAAAAATTATGGTTATAGCACCCTGTATGTGAATTAAAAAAAAATAATTGTACGGGGGTGTACGTGGATCTCTGTAACCGTTTCTGTAATGAGAGCGAAAAAAATTTTTTTCGAAAATACTTTTCGAGAAAAAAAAATTTTGATGTAGGTACTCAAGAGAAGGATATTTGGGGGGCGCGGAGTTCGAATTTTTGGTCTAAAAAATCCCACGAGTTTGCTGTACCGAAATATTTCGAAAATACATGAATTTTTGGAAGAAATTGTGGTTTTAACACCCAGTATGTGATTTAAAAAAATTATTTGTACGTCGGTGACATGTACGTGGATCCTTCTAACCGTTTCCGTAATAAAAGCAAAAAAATATTCAAAAATAATTTTCGAAAATAATAAATTTTGATATGGGTACTCTAGAGAGGGGTATTTGGGGGCGCGGAGTTTGAATTTTTGGTCTAAAAAATCGCACGAGTTTGCTGTACCTAAATATTTCGAAAATATGTATGTGATTTAAAAAAAATTATTTGTGCCTAGGTGACATGTACGTGGTTTCCTATAACGTGGTTTCCTATAACCGTTTCTGTAATGAAATCAAAAATTTTCAAAAATTATCTTCAAAAAAAAGTTAATTTTGATGTGGGTACTCTAGAGAGGGGTATTTGGGGGCGCGGAGTTCGACTTTTTGGTCTGATAAATCGCACGAGTACGTACATGTAACATGCGCTCGCATCACGCTCAATATGTGCTACATGCTGTTCAGTAATCGATCAATCAATCGGGTTGCGTTTCGGCCAATTCCGTAAAAAGTGTCCTGAATCGCTTTAGGGCGATATCGCCCGTTCCTACAGATGTGCTATGTCGCAATTTTTCATTAGCAGTTGCGACTGTTAATGCGATTTTTCATTCGCTGCGAATTTAAACTGTTAATAGCATTGCGCATAGACCGTTATGTTATATAGTGGACTTTAAATTTTTAAGGCGTTGGTTATTATTGCTTACAACGCGCGATGAGCTGCTTATAGTACGAATGGAGCGTTTTACATATTCATTGCGAGAGTGTTTACATGTTTACGTGTTACATACAATCACATTAAAAGTTTAAAGGAAAAATAAAAACGGCCGCCCCTAAAAATCGGCCGCCTGGCCGCCTCACCCCTGGAGACGGGCCTGCGGAATGCATTGTAAACAAAAGAATCTTTTCTGAGATAAATATATCTGCATTTTATCAGAGCTTGGAGGAGGAGAGCTGGCGGAAGGTGTCTAAAATAAGCTCTTAATAGAAATAATAAAAATTGGGTTAATTCTGAGGTGAGAATATCGAGTGCTTATTTGAGGGATATCAACTATGTAAAAAGTACCCATATTTGAGGAACTATAATGCTACCGCTAAATGTCGTCACAGACACTTGGTTAAATAAACGAAGAAAGCTTATTTCCAGAGCCGAACTCAAGGTGCGGAAAGCTTTGTCAAGGAGGCTAGGATGGTTGATGGAGAGCTAACTGGGAAGAAAAAGCAAATAAATAATTTTGAAATCTCTAACTCTGAGGGTCATATTATTATATGAAAAAGATCCCTCGCAGATTGCAAATATTTTTAACAAATTCTTTAAAGACGCTCCTGTAATTATAATTAAAGTTGGAAATAAGGGTAACTTATCACAAATATTGTCTAACAATGCAACTAGTATGTTTATGTTCCCCTTCGTAGAGGATGTATTAATCTTACTTATCAAAAATAAAATAAAAAGTAAATCAACATATGGACTTGATGAGGTTTCTGGTAAGCTTTTAAAAAGAGTGGTTACACCAATAGTAAGAGTACTAACATAAATTTTGAATCTTAGTCTTCAATGGAGCAAGTTTCTTGAGATTTTCAAACTCAACAAAAGTATACTTATTCTAAAAGAGGGATATAAGTAGCCCTTTTATCGTTTTTTTTTTTCAAACTGTTTGAGTACAAGTAAATATTTGAACAGACTGGTGCCATTTCTGTATAAAAATAACATATTGTCACCATATCAGTATGGTTTTCCTAAAGACCATTCTACAATGACAGCTATATAGAGCTTTTACAAGAGATTAACTGACCACTTGTAGAGGGGTGAGTGTCCTGCTGGCATCTTCTCTGATTTCAGCAGAGCATTTGATTGTGTTAATGTCGAACTGGATTTATGCAAGATGGAAGCCCTTGGTGTGAGGGGCGGGCCTTAGGTTCGCTTTATAGCTTTCTTTGCAACAGAAGACAATATGTATCGGTTTTGCATAGTGAACACGATGGCGAGTCATCTATTGTTTCGAACATATTTGATATTAATATGGGTGTACCACAGGGCTCCATTCTGGGGCCAGTGCTATTCTTGTCTTACATATATGATATATCAACAGCCCTTAATCTGGTATGGTCAATGTCACTCTTTGCACCTGATTTTAGTAATACTATTCTCGAAAGTAAAAAAATATATATACCGGAGGCCTAAAGTGCCTGAATCTCGCTCCTCGAGGGCGCTGTCCGCGGGATTAAATGAGTCACTTTAGTCCCTTGGTATATAATATACTATTATTATTACATGCAACATTACTCGGATTAAGAATGTATCAATTTTTTACCAAAGTATGCTTTGGCATGAAGCTGTGTCCAGACGGTCCAAAGAAACCTTAATACATTATCATTACATGATACAGATTAAAAAACCTTTGTTATTTGGTTTGATAATTGTCCAGCCTAGCCCAGAAGAAAAACTGGGTTTTTCATATTTCTTATTTTTTAAGTTAGTTCTAAACAAACATCAGCAAAACAAATTATAATAAATTATTTTCAGACCGAACACACCTTAATATCAGCGGACAGCATCTACCAACTCAGGTAGAACTTTCAATAAAATGCCAAAAACCTTACGATTACCACAATGTTGTACATGTTCAAAAAACCATAACTTGCAAGAGCTTAATTTCTTACAGAATAGTAAATTTAACGTCGGAATAACTCTACCAGCTTTTCAAAACGATACCAATGGTGTGAAAAGAGAAGAAAAAAGAACATTTAAAAAAAAATTAAGAACTATCTTTCGTAAAGAGCGCCATCACTTTTGGGAAAATCTACTTTGTTATCCATAACTGTTAAGATTTGCCATTATTTTGTGAATGTCATAAATATATTTTGAATGGGTACTTCTAAGATGTGCAGCGCCCTAATACATATCTGTTTTACATTACGGCACCAGACCCTTAACCTTAACTGTTATGGGTACAGTTATTTGTCTCTCTTGGATAAACTGATTTATAGATAGCCTATAGATAGCAATATAAGTTACTCCGTATTGTAAGAGGTAATTTTAGGGTCCTTTAGTCTTGTCTAAGCATCGCAACGAAGCAGTTTGTCGCTTCGTATTTTTTCTATGTTTTTCATTTTCACTTTTAAATAAAGATATACATTTTGGTTCAAGCTGGCAGGAACGTCAAACTGGTGAGAGGAGTTTGATTACGGGGAGTGACGCCCCCGCCATTCCGAGTTGCCATGGGATATGGCACATCAAATCCCATCGTCCTCCCCCAGGCTGGAGAACACCAAAGTACAAAGTCTGGAGC